>JAJJWX010005153.1:0-71554 GCA_023529315.1 Papaver bracteatum
GCTTATTAAGTAAATTATTTGGGCTTGACTAATTCATGTTCGTTTTAAGAATTTTGTCGCAATGGAATGCTCGAGAAATTCATTTAGGAAGGTCAAACCGTTGATTTAACCTAATTTGAAAGCCACAGGAATAAAAACACATTTTGGTTGTCAAATAAAAATACTACACCGTTCAAGTCTTAAGATTAATTAATAAGAAACGTTTTCAACCCCAAATTGTAAACTGAAATTAGACAAAAGGTGGATTACTAGAATTTTACAAAGCTTCATGCGAGTTCCAAAATTCATCGGATGTTATCTGAGATAAAATATATAATTGTAAATACTATTACACCTAAATTATTCGGGATTTTTAAATGAGTTGAGTATCCTTTGACCACAGTCAAACGTAGTTGACTAAAACTGAAGAAAATCAAAATTGTACCATTCTGTTTTATAAAAATTATATAAAATCACACATATCTCACAATTGGATGAGATTTGTCATTTTAGAAAGATAAAAGATAGATGTGGATTTTCTCAGCAGACACTAAGGTCTAAAAACTAATGTATCATAGTTTTAAAATAGGATATTTATGAGATATTTAAAACATTTCGGATATTTTTTGGGATTTAACAATGGTACAAAGAATTATGTTAAAAATATGTGTACTACTTAGAATAATTTTCAGAAAATGTCCCTTAATATGTTTTACATTTTTTACAAAAGAATCAAATCAAACCTATTAAACATTTAAAATGATAAATAGTCAACTCAACATCATGCGATATTTTACATCTTTGAATCTAAGATTAATTACATCTTTGAACAAGAAATTTCGCTAAAACAACAAATTTAAGGATCTAAAATTATTCTCTAGCTCACGTTGATCAATTCCTTGTCATGCGTCAAACTGGAATTTTTTGTCATAATCTGACGTGAGTTGTGACACTCAGTAGGTAAAAAAACAACAAAACATTTTATGCAATATTTTCGCTTTCTTTTCAAAACAAGTTTCATGGTTAACACCACCACAAACATATGGAAACACCACATCCATATACATTGATAAATTCAATCAATCCGCTCGCCCAAGGGAGCCCCACGTGGGTTTAGGAAACAAAATCGTCCCCAAGGATATCTCGTATCCCAATATAATACAATAATAAATTCAATCAATCCGCTCTCCCAAGGGAGCCCCCACGTGGGTTTAGGAAAAAAATACCGTTTCCAAGGATATCTCGTTTCCCGTCATAAATAATCTTTAAGAATCACATTCTATGGACCACAACCCAACCTTCATAATCATGCTCACAACATCGATTATCATTCATATATTTAAGCACTCAAACTGTTTGTCATTATGCTTCAATGACAGTTGCAAGTAAAGGAATCATCAGATGTCCGTTTAGAGATTTTCATGGTTGTCCAGATGGGGGGACTGGGAGTAAAGGTTTTTCATGTTTGATTCCCACCTGAAGAGACAACACCTACGCAATAAAGAAAAGAAGACCGCACTCAACAGGCCATAAGAACCGATGTTGATGTCTTCATGAGTTTAGAGGAAACTCGAGAACTTTAAGACAATGGTTGTGCTTGAATGTATGAGTATTCGGGCTTTGAGCAAGAAAGCGTGCAAGCATGAAGGGAACACCGATATTAAGCCCGAGATATGCGAGGTTGGTGAAGTAATTTGAAATAATTTTTGGAGTGCCTAAGCCTCGTCTACAGGAGGATTTAGTGCGGCTTGACAAGCGACTTCGAATTGAATGAAGCAATTGTGGATGCGATCTTTAGAGCCTCCAGTATGTACGGTTAAGAGCATTCCAAGAGGTTGCGAGGTTAGCTTTTTCTCATGCCAAAGCGCACTGAAAGTCGCTACTGAACCTAAAGTCATTAAATATTGGGTCAGGCTTTCTTGCTCCTCGATGCACTTTGAGAGTGTTCGACACTAAGGGGTAGGCGAATGCTGTGTCCGGTAATCGCAAGGCAACACAACAGACACAAATTCTTAGAGCATACCGGCACTTTGGGGTGAACCTAGTGGGACTATAAATCTTGTTCGTGAGATTTTAAAGTCACAGAAAACAGTTAGTGTTAGAGATGATTACACGAGAAAGACAACAAAGATGATGACACGAGGAAAGACAACAAGGCCCGGTACCAATATCTCTACTTGTTTGCGCAAGGTGGCGGATGGGCACTTCACATGGCATTAAATCCATCGGTTCGTCGGGGGGTGGCGCCATACAACGAGAACACAAGGAAAGCACTTGAGGATAAGCATCCGGACGATGCCGCCTCCAAGGAAACCAACTCATGACGTTGCGGAGACACCGCTAGTGGCCGAAGAAGGTACCATTCTTAGTTGTATTAAATCTTTCCCTAAGGGAACTTCGTGTGGAAGGGATGGCCTTCGGGCACAACATTTGTTGGATGCTTTACGTGGGGAAGGCTCAAGCGTGGCTGTTGATATGGTCACGGCCATAACTAGGGTTGTTAATCTTTGGCTTGGCGGAGATGCCCTCTTAACCTAGCGGAGTTCATTGCATCGGCTCCCTAACACCCCTCCTTAAACTGGATAAGAGCATTCGTCCCATTCTTTGTTGGGACAATTTGGCGTCGATTGGTGTCCAAAGCGGCGATGAAAGGGGTTGGTAAGGACATGGCAACAGTATCTACGGGATTTCCGGTTTGGTGTAGGTGTTTGAAAGGTGGCTTTGAGGCAATCCTACATGCTGTGAATAGGTTTGTCAAAGTAAACATCATGTAGACGCTAGCCTCTCTATGCTAATGGTTGACTTTACCAATGCTTTTAACCTAGTTGACCGAACGGCTATGCTTTCTCGAGGCACGTAAGCTTTGTCCATCTATATCGCCTTGGGTAGAATACTTGTATGGTCAACTCCGCACGACTCTATGTAGGGGACTCCTTTATCTACTCATCCACGGGAGTACAACAAGGTGACCCTTTAGGGCCTTTGTTATTTGCTCTGGTACTTCATCAGCTTATAGCTAAGATAAATGAGCACTGCATATTATCCCTACATGCCTGGTATCTTGATGATGGCACTGTTATTGGCGACACCTAGAAGTGGCAAAAGCACTCACTATTATCAAAACAGAAGGGCCTCGTCTGGGGCTTATACCGAATATTAAGAAAACTGAAATATTTTGGCCCTCTTGTGATGGACGAAGGATAAGTGATGGGATGTTTCTTATCGAAATCTCAAGACCAGATAAGGGAGTCAAACTATTAGGTGGTGCGATTAGCCTCGACGATGGTTTTGTGAAGGGCCTTGCCATTAAGAGGGCTGAAAAAGCGAGTGGATTTGATGCAGATTTCATCCAAGCTCCATGATCCTCAAAGTGAATTGCGCTTTAACGTATATGGGTATCTCCAAGCTTCTTTTTGGCCTTCGTATTTGTCACCCATACTATATTATGGAGGCGGTAGATATATTTGATAGAGGCTTGCGAGAAGTGGTGGAAGGCATCGTGGTGTGCGGGGGACCGTTCTTTGGAGAGTCAAATGGAGACTATCTACTCTACCTATCGGATATGGAGGTCTTGGACTTTATCTTTGCTAGGGAGGCATCCGAGTATGTTTTTGTGGCTTCACGTGTGCAATCTTGGGGATTACAGGATCACATATTTAGGAGTAGTGGTGTGACGGTATGGATGATAATTTTAATAAGGCTTTGGAAACGTTACAAGTGACTCTTCCGATTTTGATCTTAACAACTTCACCAATAAAGACAACGCCCCCTAAAGCACAAAGCATCCTGGCGAGTGCTCTTTTTGTAAAGTGGTTAAGGACATTGATAGATTTTACCCTAACGGAGAGACAGAAGCGGTTTTTGGTTGTTTGCAAGCAGCTCATGCCCAAGATTTTCTTGGCTATTCCGATTGAGGGTCTAGGGGAGAAGATGTCTCCTTTGGAGTACCGGTCTATCCTCAAATACGGAGGTTAATGATCCCGCTCTATCCCTCCGACTCTCGCTGCCCCGTTTGCATCACAGTTGCTTGGATTCATATGGTGAACATGCGGTTCATTGTAAAGTAGACCCTGGTTATAAATATAGACATGATCATGTGAGGGATATTTTGTATGATGTACTATGGAGGTCTCCGCATTTCGGCAAAGAAAGAAGCACACTGTGCATTCCTGACATACCCACTTGAAGGGAGATCGACACTAAGACCAGCTGATGTTCTTATTTTTGGATGGGCTAATGGGAAACACACATGTGTTGACCTCACCGGGGTATCTCCTTTGGTAGGAATTGGACATGGCACCTTTACAGTCGGGCGAGCAGCGCTAAAGGCTGCCTCAGGTAAGATATCGAAGCATGAGAAAGCATGTGTTGACAATGGGCATGCTTTCGTCCCCTTTGCTTTTGATACTTTTGGCTATTTGGCCTGCATGCGGTTGGACTACTCAAGAGGGTCCAGAAGGTCATGCAAAGAATGTAATGACCCCTGGCTCACGAGATTTTATTTTTAATAGGATAGGTTTTGCTATTCAAAAAGGGCTAGCGGCACAGCTTGTCGCTCGCTTGCCTAGTATGTAATTTTTAACTTTGTAAGTACAATTATTATTATTAAAAGTATAAGCATTTCTATTAAAAGAAACTTAAATAAAAGAAGAGTTTTAGATTGTGTTGCGCCTACCTCAATCGCAAACAAGTAATCATATGGAAGAACAGTACCAAACGAACTAGCAATTCCCTTTTTGCTGGAACCAAAATCCAAAGATGAATAATATTGTCGCCGTTTTGTTCCTAGAATGTTTCTTTCTCTGCTAGAATTTTTATGAGGCTCATCACCTAATAAGGTTTTAAAACTTCCTTTTATACACCCAAAGTCCTAACATTACTACAATTCCCTCGTATATGTATCCAACCTCAATAACGCCAATAATAAGTTATCATTACACAAAACATAATCATTAGTTATTATTACAAAAAAAAACATAATCATTATATAAAACATAATCATTAAAGAAATTTTTTTTCTTTTTCTTTTTCTTTTAATATACTAATCAAAAGATAATCAGATAACTTTTTCTTTTCAAAAATTTGAGTAGACTTCATTACAGAACGAAAATGGGTGATTCTTATCTCATTTTAAAGAAGAAAGAACTTGGTATTATATATAAAAAATATGATCAAAAACAATAAATTCATTAACATATCGAATTCACTTGAAAAACACTGTTCAGTGCAATCGTTTAATAAAAACCTACAGTTTCAAGAGTCCAAACTTAAAAATTCACTCAAAATTCATTACTAAACCAAATGCATTGGTTCTTGGCTCATTTTAAAGAAGAAAACATAAGCTTTTAGATATAAATGATATGAAAATTTATTAAGAGATTTATCTTTATCAAAATAGTTCAACAGAATTCACATTCTACAGAAATTGCAGTTTCGGTAATCAATATTCAAAAATTCGTGCAAAATTCATTACAAAACGAAATTCAGTGAATTTGGTACCGTTTGAAAGGTAATAAACCCCAATTTAATATAAAAATGATAAAAAAGGTTAATTAGATATATAAGCATGTTTAAATCTCCCTACAAAACAGGACATAGATGCTGTCCTACAGAAAATCCAGTTTTTATAGTCTGAAATCAAAAATTCGGGTAAAATTCATTTCACAACGGAATTCAGAGATTTTGGTACCATTAGAAAACTAATAAACCTCACTTTGACATAAAAATGATAAACAAAGGTAATTAAGTTTATAGATATGTTTAAACGTCTCAACCAAACAGGACAGATGTGCAGTTCTTCAAAACATTCAGTTTTGGTAGTCTGTTAATCAAAATTTCGTGCAAAAATCATTACACAATGGAATTTAGGAAACTTGGTCTTTTTGAAAATATGAAAGGCTCTACTTTGAAATAAAAATAATAACCAGAAGAAAACAAGTATTAATCTTATCTGAAAAGTCTCAAATAAATAAGACAGTGACCAAGCTCTTCAGAAATTACAGTTTTTGGAAGTCTGTTAATCAATAATTCGTGCAAAAATCATTACACAATGGAATTTAACAAACTTGGTCTTGTTAGAAAACTGAGAGACCCCTCTTTGAAATAAAAATCACAACCAGATGAGAACAGGTATAAATCGGATCTGAAAAGTCTCAAATAAAGAAGACAGCGACCAAGTTCTTCAGAAATTACAGTTTTGGAAGTATGTTAATCAAAAATTCACCCAGACTTCATTACTTATCGGAATCAGTTGATTCTTGGCTGATACTCTTTCATATAAAAATTACAACCAAAAATAAGAGTCAAACGAACTGGGTGAAAAATATGTCCTAAAACAGGACAGAAAACGGTTTCCAGAAATCCTAGAAATTGCTTCTAAATTGAATTTCAAGAGAAAGTAAAGATCAACTCCAATAAATTGAGAGTACCCATGGATTATTCAAAGTAATGAAATTAAATTCAAATCAGTTTTAAAGAATATTTTTACCCTTATCTTTTGTGTAGAAAACAAATCCAAAGCTTCCTACTTGAATCAAATGAGCAATTGATATAAAACAAGCTTGAAATTCCAAGTTTTGTGATATAATATTTTTTTGTGTTTTTATGTAGGAGAAAGAGAAATCAGAAGTGAAAATAAATCCCCCCTCATTAGTTCAACCAAAATTCAGTAATTAAAACTTATCAAAGGAAGTAAAAGACCAAAATACCCTTCTTTCAATATAAGCAAGACACATACCCCTTTGCATGTGTCATTTTGTCATAAATTCGAGAATAAATACCTCTATTAGCATTCGTACATGCTACGGGAAGGCTCACGCAAAGAGAATTAAAATTTCTCACACAAAAATCCAAGTGTTTCTCAACCAAAACACAACAACTAGATTTAACGCTCCACATTACGTTAGTTTTGATCTTCCAATTGAAATGGATTGGGTTCGCATCCTAATATTTATTTTATAAAAAGAATGTGGGTATTACATCATTACCCACTTAAAAAGAATTTTGTCCCGAAATTCAAAACAAAGAAAGAGACTAACGAAAGTTACCT
Organism: Papaver bracteatum; assembly: GCA_023529315.1. Classification (NCBI taxonomy): domain Eukaryota; kingdom Viridiplantae; phylum Streptophyta; class Magnoliopsida; order Ranunculales; family Papaveraceae; genus Papaver; species Papaver bracteatum. The sequence goes on from JAJJWX010005153.1 coordinate 7,028, forward strand.
CCTAGTAACTCCATACATTTCTCCCGCAGATCTCGGATAATGAAAAACACACAATTAATTTTATCGAACACAGTTTATATTTATTAACTGTTTGTGCAACAACTAGTTTCCGAAGGATCTAATCGTTGCTCTGATACCAATTTGTGACGCCCCGGTTTTCAAAACCCGGAGTGCCACTTGGAAACCGTAGACGAAACCCGGCTACGAAGCCCAGGCTCATTAAGTAAATTATTTGGGCTTGACTAATTCATGTTCGTTTTAAGAATTTCGTTTTAAGAATTTTGTCGCAGCGGAATGTTCAGAAATTCATTTAGGAAGGTCAAACCGTTGATTTAACCTAATTTGAAAGCCACCGGAATAAAAACACATTTTGGTTGTCAAATAAAAATACTTCACCGTTCAAGTCTTAAGATTAATTAATAAGAAACGATTTCAACCCCAAATTGTAAAACTGAAAACAGACCAAGGTGGATTACTAGAATTTTACAGGCTTCATTCGAGTTCCAAAATTCATCGGATGTTATACGGATAAAATATATACTGTAAATACTATTATACCTAAATTATTCGGGATTTTTAAATGAGTTGAGTATCCTTTGACCACAGTCAAACGTGTAGTTGACCAGAACTGCAGAAAATCAAAACTGTACCATTCTGTTTTATATAAATTATATAAAATCACACATATCTCACAATTGGATGAGATTTGTCATTTTAGAAATATAAAAGATAGATGTGGATTTTCTCAGCAGACACTAAGGTCTAAAAACTAATGTATCATAGTTTTAAAATAGGATATTTATGAGATATTTAAAACAATCGGATATTTTCTGGATTTAACAATGGTAGAAAGAATTATGTTAAAAATATGTGTACTACTTAGAATAATTTTCAGAAAATGTCCCTTAGGCTTAGTCCTATGGGAGAGATATTTAGCTGTTAGATTGGCCATCCACGTCAGATTGAGCAACCTCCTAACTCCTATGGGATGACCAATCTAGCAGCGAAACGCCTAACCATTCGGCGTTCAACGCCTAACAGTACAGCGTTTGATGAACGCCGAACCAAGTGGCGTTGGATAATTCAATGAAATACTAAACACTACTACGGAAAACGAGAACTATTATCTACTGACATACTAAACACTAGTAGTACTAATGTACTATTATAATATACTAAACACTAGTGTTTGACTACTGACATACGAAACACTAGTAGTACTCTAATTGGTTTATATTATAATATAGGATATATAATAATAATTCCTTTCTTTTGATTCATTAACACAGGCATTCATCAACGCCGAACCAAGCGGCGTCCATACCAGCGCCTAACAATTCGGCGTTATTCTATGGAATATTCTCATAACGTCGAATAATTCAGCGTTTGTTTTACTTTTTGAACGCCGCACTATTCGGGGTTTCAATCTCGCCGATAGTGCGACTGCGAGCAAATGCTAGGAGAGAGAAATAGCCAGATTTGGTGTTAACTTTTTCCCACACTTTTTCCTTGATTTGCAACACTTTTTGGCCAATCTAGCAATCCAAACTCTCCCATAGGACTTAGCCTTAAGATGTTTTACATTTGTTACAAAAAGAATCAAATCAAACCTATTAAACATTTAAAATGATAAATAGTCAACTCAACATCATGCGATATTTTACATCTTTGAATCTAAGACTAATTACATCTTTGAACAAGAAATTTCGCTAAAACAACAAATTTAAGGATCTAAAATTATTCTCTAGGCTCCACGTTGATCAATTCCTTGTCATGCGTCAAATATGGAATTTTTTATCATAATACGATGTGAGTTGTGACACTCAGTAGGCAAAGAAGCAACAAAACATTTTATGCAATATTTTTCAGTTTTTTTTCAAAACAAGTTGCATGGTTAACACCACCACAAACATATGGAAACACCACATCCATATACATTGATAAATTCAATCAATCTGCTCGCCCAAGGGAGCCCCACGTGGGTTTAGGAAACAAAATCGTCCCCAAGGATATCTCGTATCCCAATATAATACAAAAATAAATTCAATCAATCCGCTCTCCCAAGGGAGCCCCCACGTGGGTTTAGGAAACAAATACCGTTTCCAAGGATATCTCGTATCCCGTCATAAATAATCTTTAAGAATCACATTCTATGGACCGCAGCCCAAACTTCATAATCATGCTCACAACATCGATTATCATTCATATATTAATGGAAACTTGCAAACATAAATTTAATTAAAAGAAACTTAAATAAAAGAAGAGTTTTAGATTGTGTTGCGCCTACCTCAATCGCATCCAAGTAATCATATGGAAGAACAGTACCAAACGAACTAGCAATTCCCTTTTTGCTGGAACCAAAATCCAAAGCTGAATAATATTGCCGTTTTATGTTCCCTAGAATGTTTCTTTCTCTGCTAGAATTTTTATGAGGCTCATCACCTAATAAGGTTTTAAAACTTCCTTTTATACACCCAAAGTCCTAACATTACTACAATTCCCTCGTATATGTATCCAACCTCAATAACGCCAATAATAAGTTATTATTACACAAAACATAATCATTAGTTATTATTACAAAAAAAAACCTAATCATTATATAAAACATAATCATTAAAGAAAAACTTTTTCTTTTTATTTTAATATACTAATCAAAAGATAATCAGATAACTTTTTCTTTTCAAAAATTTGAGTAGACTTCATTACACAACGAAAATGGGTGATTCTTATCTCATTTTAAAGAAGAAAGAACATGGTATTATATAAAAAAATATGATCAAAAACAATAAATTCATTAACATATCGAATTCACTTCAGTAAAACCTGTCAGTGCAATCGTTTAATAAAAACCTACAGTTTCAAGAGTCCAAACTTAAAAATTCACTCAAAATTCATTACTAAACCAAATGCATTGGTTCTTGGCTCATTTTAAAGAAGAAAACATAATATTTTAGATATAAATGATATGAAAATTTATTAAGAGATTTATCTTTATCAAAATAGTTCAACAGAATTCACATTCTACATAAATTGCAGTTTCGGTAATCAATATTCAAAAATTCGTGCAAAATTCATTACAAAACGAAATTCAGTGAATTTGGTACCGTTTGAAAGATAATAAACCCCAATTTAATATAAAAATGATAAACAAGGTTAATTAGATATATAAGCATGTTTAAATCTCCCTACAAAACAGGACATAGATGCTGTCCTACAGAAAATCCAGTTTTTATAGTCTGAAATCAAAAATTCGGGTAAAATTCATTTCACAACGGAATTCAGAGATTTTGGTACCATTAGAAAACTAATAAACCTCACTTTAACATAAAAATGATAAAAAAAGGTAATTAAGTTCATAGATATGTTTAAACGTCTCAACCAAACAGGATAGATGTGCAGTTCTTCAAAAAATTCAGTTTTGGTAGTCTGTTAATCAAAAATTCGTGCAAAAATCATTACACAATGGAATTTAGAAAACTTGGTCATTTTGAAAAGATGAAAGGCTCTAATTTGAAATAAAAATAATAACCAGAAGAAAACAAGTATTAATCTTATCTGAAAAGTCTCAAATAAACAAGACAGTGACCAAGTTCTTCAGAAATTACAGTTTTGGAAGTCTGTTAATCAACAATTCGTTCAAAAATCATTACACAATGGAATTTAACAAACTTGGTCTTGTTAGAAAACTGAGAGACCCCTATTTGAAATAAAAATCACAACCAGATGAGATAAGGTATAAATCGGATCTGAAAAGTCTCAAATAAACAAGACAGCGACCAAGTTCTTCATAAATTACAGTTTTGGAAGTATGTTAATCAAACATTCACCCAGACTTCATTACTTATCGGAATCAGTTGATTCTTGGATAGTTTTAAAGATTAAAAGATACTCTTTAATATAAAAATTACAACCAAAAATAAGAGTCAAACTAACTGGGTGAAAAATATGTCCTAAAACAGGACAGAAAATTGTTTCCAGAAATCCCAGAAATTGCTTCTAAATAGAATTTCAAGAGAAAGTAAAGATCAACTCCAATAAATTGAGAGTACCCATGGATTATTCAAAGTAATGAAATTAAATTCAAATCAGTTTTAAAGAATATTTTTACCCTTATCTTTTGTGTAGCAAACAAATCCAAAGAGGATACTTGAATCAAATGAGCAATTGATATAAAACAAGCTTGAAATTCCAAGTTTTGTGATAGAATATTTTTTTGTGTTTTTATGTAGGAGAAAGAGAAATCAGAAGTGAAAATAAATCCCCCCTCATTAGTTCAACCAAAATTCAGTAATTAAAACTTATCAAAGGAAGTAAAAGACCAAAATACCCTTCTTTCAATATAAGCAAGACACATACCCCTTTGCATGTGTCATTTTGTCATAAATTCGAGAATAAATACCTCTATTAGCATTCGTACATGCTACGGGCAGGCTCACGCAAAGAGAATTAAAATTTCTCACACAAAAATCCAAGTGTTTCTCAACCAAAACACAACAACTAGATTTAACGCTCCACATTACGTTAGTTCTGATCTTCCAATCGAAATGGATTGGGTTCGCATCCTAATATTTATTTTATAAAAAGAACGTGGGTATTACAAAGCAACAGCAGCAGCGACGGCAGCAGCAGCAGCGGCATCAGTAATGGTTGCAGAAGAAGTTAAGAAGATGAAGAAGAAAGTAGGGCAGAGAATAAACAGAGAATGTGAATTTAATTCACATTCCCTCATTATCTTCTCTTTTATAGAACCAAAAGAAACCGTCCGATACCCAAGCGGTAGTTATGGCCGGATATGGGAAACGTGCACAATAAATACAGATAACTCCTTTTTAGGAAAAGTTATGAAGAGAGAGATAAAAACGTACCACACGATTCTTCTTCCGACTATAGCTGGCGCCCAGTCACAAGAAGAGGGGAAAATTGTAAGTACACTTATTTATCTCCCTCAACACGTGTACTAACAAGCCCACGTGAAGGCCACGTCATAATGGTGGATGACACGTATGGGCATCCATAGGATCTAGACGGCGTGCCATCTGTCGAGTTCAATGGTCGAAGACGAAGGAGCATCAAAGGAAGGTATCCCCACATAACAACAAAGAGCTACTCTGCTACACTTTATCCCATCACGAGGTGAGGTATAATCAACGGGTGGGGAAAGTCCAACTGACACAGACGTGACAAGGGAAGACTGACACCGCCTGGCGCAGACTGGACCGCCCAAACCACTCGCATTTAGTGATGCTCAAAGGGCACGTGTCAGCTGACCAACGAAGAGAACGGGGGTTGGTCAGCGTAATGAACATAGGAATCGTAGAAGGCGCGGGATGATAAGGAAGTCCGCGGACTGTGCACAAAACACAAGAAGATAAGACTTCAACAACTCTTTTCCAGTGGACCCACTTAGATAAGCTATATATATACTTTCCTAATAAGAGGATAGGGGTGGTGGAACATTGGAAAAAACTAGAGAATAGGAGAGAGAAATCAGTGAAAAGTAAGTATGAGCATCAACCTGCGGGTTTCATGTATCACCCAAAGTCTTTCGACTATTCTTGTAATCATTTACCACATAGTGAATTTCCCCAGACCCGTGGATGTAGGCCTTAGGGCTGAACCACGTAAATCCTTGTCTCATTTACATTTCGCATTCATATATCTTTAGATACATGTTTATTTCTTAGATCTATCATTATGGATGTTGATGAGATCATGACAACCCCGCGGGGTTTGGAATCAATGAATCAACATCTACCCATGCATTTTATGTTATATTCATACTCTAATGCATGAATTCAGTTCATGCGGAGATTGCTTGTGAACACGTGGATGCCTACGTGATTTTCGTGTTCACAATGATGATGCATAGTGTTGTTATGTTTTGGTGCATGACACTAATCTAACTGTATGCTTTAGCAGTTAGCACCTGTTCTTATAAGTGTTCATTTTGTTCACACACGTATCATGATTTTATTAGGTATGTGTACAGTGACTTTGGTTGAGATATGTACGGTGAATTTGATGGCAAGGGTAATAGATGTATTGCTTGAGATATTATTGGATTAGTTATTTTAGTTGTGTCTAATAAATTATAGGTGATTATTAGGTTAAATCTCCACGAAATACACAAAATGCACCTGAGTGCATAATGTATATTCTGACAGAAAATAGGTTTTGGCCTAAATGCATCCGAGTGCATAATGTATTTTTTTTTTTGAATTTTTTTTTGTTCTTCTTATTTTTTTTTTATAATACTTGCATTTGGTTGATGTTTTAACGGTGAATGTGATGGTAATGGTGCTGGATTTATTGCTCGAGATCGTGAACTAACGATTTTGGTTATGCACAATATATTGCATGTGATTAGTAGGATAAACCTAGATTTATCCACAAAATACATAAGATGCACTCGAGTGCATAAGGTATGTTCTGATAGGATATAGGTTTTGCTATGGTTGCACCCGGGTGCATAATGTATATTTTTTTGATTTATATTGAAAAAATGTTTTGGCCAGGTTGCACCTGGGTACATAATGCATATTTTTATAGAAAATAAATTTTGGTCAGGTTGCACCTGGGTGCATCAATAGTATAAAGCAGAGTTTAGATAACTTTGCTTATCTAAGTGGTGGTCAGGATTTATCCTTGGCAAAGATAAATCAAAGGTTGTGGTTCTCCGTGCCACACCCTACAAGTCGCACACGTGGTGTTTATTCCAATATTATGAATTAAAAATGAATACTCAAGTCAAGATATGGAATTTCAAAAATTATAACGGGGAGGTTCGAACTCATGACCTATTGTGTCATAAGAGTGGCCTCTAACCATTGTTCCACCTTGGTTGGAATTGATAGCAAAGATAAATCAACAGTGGTTGTTTGTTCAACTTAAATATTAATTAGTATAATTGTTTTATTAATTAGTATAAGTGATTTGTCTAGAGAGAAGATAAATCTATGGTTATGGTTTGTTCAACTTAAATATTAATTAGTATAAGTGTTTTATTAATTGATGTCTCATTAATTTCTCATGATAAATGATTTATTAATTTTACATCATAAATATCCCTTAATTAATATAATACATATCTCCATCAATAAATAATAATTTTGACAAAAATTATTTCAATAGATATTAGTGGTGGTGGTGGTAGTAGAGGAAGAAGCAAGTGGTGGAATCGGTGGAAGGTGTTACTAAGTGGTGGAGGCGGTAACATTAGTTTTGGTGGAAGAAATAGTGGCGTTGGATGGTTTTAATGGCGGTGGTATTGGTTTTTTCTTTTTGAATCAAAAATAGTAAAAAAAATTACATGACGGGTAACATTGTATTGTGAAAAGTATAGTTGATTTTTTTTGACACGATCAAAAAAGGTGGATAACAAATACTTTTGGGATGATACCAAATCATATAAGACAAAATGGTTGTTTTTGGTACCACTACTATCTTTGGTAACCGTTCGTACGCATAATTTTCAGTATTAACAAAAAACATATAGTTGAATAAATTAATTGACGACCTAAGTTTTTTAAATCTAAACTTTATACATGACGTGTGAGATTAAAAGTTATAAGTGTGCCCAATATTCTACGAGGGGTGGAAAATGGTGCTGGAGGAGAAAGAAGTGATATCTGGTGGTTTGTGGTACTGGCCGGTTTTGATGAGTAGTAATTGACTATGTTAATTATGTGCTGCTACAAAAGGATAACACTATAAATTAGAAATGTGGTTGATCGTCTTAATGCTAATATAAACTCGGTTAAAATACATGAAAATTAAGAAGAAGAAAAAAACATTTGGATGTCACGTTATATAATAAATAACACTAAAAACTACATATTTAGTATCAAGGTTTTTCCGTCCAATAGATAAATCTAAGGTTGTATTGAGATCCCGTAAGCAGAGGGCGAGTTGGTCTTGGATTTATGAATGATAATGAATATAATGAAACGCTCCCTCTCGGTTTCTCCAATGAAAACCGAAACCTTCTAAAAAATAATCAATCGAACAACACTTAGATGGAACGCATCACCACCAGTGTAAACTTCTCTGAATTGCTACATATCTAGTGAAATTTCTACAGATTAATCTGGTGATTTCGTCCAACCGTAGTTTTTAACGAGGCATGCAATTAAATCTCCAATAGCGATTTTAAAGGTATTTAATAATTACAAAATTCTCTTATAAGTTTTTTTTATGCAAGTATTGATTTAACTTGGGTTCTTTTATATTTTTGTGTTAAGTTGATGACTTTTTAATTTGAATGCATGTTTGGTTAACAAACTTTGATACATATAGGGTATTTTCTTTGTAGAACTGATGTTAGTCTCTCATTTTTCCCGTTAGCACTTTGTTTCGATCCCGTATTTGTAGACATTATTTGACTAATGTTGGGGTATTTTTTTAATCTCAAGGCCGATTAAACCCAATGTGTGTTGTATACATTGAAGGCGACAGAAGTTTGTGTCGGCTCTCCCTTGAAACTAATAATTTTTCTTCGGAAGGTTAGTTGAATTTATGTAGATACAAATATTAATATGACTATGCTCATTAAAACTCCAAATTACTTGAGGAACACTAGATGTGATAACGTCATTCATGCACTACTTAGCATAGTTGGTGTGAAATCTTTTTATCCACGAATTTCTTCAATATTATGTTATCAATATGATTGAGAAAGAATCTTACACATGTTTTGATTTACTATTATATGTTTATTTTTTCAACTCACATGTGTATATCTCAGCCTTCCAATAGTAAATGGTTCTTCATTTTTATAACTCTCACATTTGCAAAAAATAAATAAATGGTGTTTATCTATAGTAGGGAAAATATTATGGGTTTTTGCTTCACTCCTTAAAGCCTTAGTTATCAATAATTTCGGAACAAATGTATTCATAAACATCATGGAGTTGGATTGGCAGTTTAGGTATATGTACTGTTAGATGAAATATTCTTTTTGGAGTTTGAAATTATGGTATGATGGAATAATAAATGGGGAAATTTTTTATTTCTTGTATTTTTTATCTTATTTTCATGTTGGCACAACATTATTACTCAAGTCCAGATAATAAATTGGAATAACATGCTTAAGTAAAAAATAAAAAGATCAGGTAACCCATTTTGTTTCCCAAAACCTATTTGAATATCAAAATAATTACTCACGAATAAAATGAGGCAAGATGAATGTGAATAATATCGTATTAGAGACAAAACATCCCGTGCCGTTACGGCACGGGTTAAGATCTAGTAATACATATTTCATATGAAATAATTTTGGCAAAGTTGCACCTAGGTGCATGATGCATATTTTCGTAGGAAATTATTTTTTGTCAGGTTGCACCTGGGTGCATAATGTATTCTCGGTCAGGTTGATTTTTTTTTCCAATTTTATTTCAACAATGGATCTTGTTTTGTAGAGATTTTCGAGACCTTTCCAAAAATATAAATTTTATTAAAATCCGACTTATATTTCGGAAGTTAAGACATTTCTCGCAATTAATTTTAATTGTAAAGAGAGAAAATAAATAAGAGAGAGAAAATAATAAGAAAAAAATAAAGTTTAAAACAAAGGGTATATATGGCTCATATTTTTCTTGTCTTTTTCACCCAGACCTTTATTTTACAAGTCCATTGCTCCCACATTTTATAGGTTATGGTCATATGACCCATTTTCCGGACACAGAAATGGAATAAAACTGGTTAGTCACGTGTATTTTAAAATAACTGAACCCAATAATGAAATGAATGTTGTTTGCCTGTTTGGTAACTATGGACAAAAACCTTACCAAATTCATCAACTGTCAAGGACAATGAATGAATGCATGATGTGACATTTCAAGGAGTCTAGCCAAAAGGGATCTTAACCTACGGCTGAAAAAAACGACATCTCGTACCTAAGGATGGACCACATCAATATTTCCATTTCTTTTCTTTGCATCTAGTCGGTTTGTTTTGGATAACTTCATCTATTCTGATTTGCATGTCAACGGAAGGCCTATATCTCTCGCATAAAAGCTGTTTGCGATAGACAAATGATAATTGACAACTGCCCGTCAGCCGATATGAATATTCATATGATAAACGTTTACAAAAAAGAAAATATGGTTATGATAATTATTTTTAATTTAAGTCACATCAGGAATATCACAATTAGCCAAGGAGCCTCCATCCTATCAATCTTCTGATAAATTACTATTCCTATTCCTATTCTTTTGTTTTATATAAAGCTGTTCTTCTCCCTTTTGAAGTTAGCAACACCAACAGCAAAATATGATGGATATTGTAATCGCAGGAAATCCTACAACCACATCCCAATGAACTAAACAAGATTCTAAGCAATCATAATGGAATATTTCTATTAAAATCAAGATTTACAATCGATTACAAGTATTACAATAACTTTACTTGCTCTCCAAACGAACTTTCTCTCTCCTAGTTTCTTGTCTAACCATTACTAAAGAATCCCCCAACATTTGATGACCTCTTTCCTTTATATAGGATTCCTCATAGTGGATGCCAGCTAAGAGATCCACTATTTTCGGAATCACTGTGCGTCATATTAGCTCATTTACACTCACTCATTCTCGCACATCTTATACTTCGCATAGATCATCACACTTTACTCGTGACTTTACTGACATCATCCAATGCGTCATATCAATCTTGTTATGTGCGATGGTCCTCGCTTACGTTAGGTCATCTTCACTTCACATTCTTATTGTTATGTGCGATATTCCACTCCTACATTTTGCCTCTTCTCATTTCGCTTACTTTATAGGGTGAGCGATATGAGAAATTCCCATCCTATAATATCGCACAAGCTTGTCTTTTCACATTTTATTTTGCCGACAAGTACCCGTGATTTAAGTTCATCCCTCTCATATGCGTCGATTTTTTTCCTTTTTACCGGCTCAAACCGTTTATAACCGGTCATCTTCCCTATCTATTTATTGGTTTCTTTGAAAAATAACCTTTCCTTTCTTTTTTTTTAGAATCTGCTACTGCTAAAATTTCTCTTTCTTCTGACTATTCTCGCTATTTCCTGCTGCTGTTATTCTTCTTCTTCCATTGTTGACGTTCTTCTGTTACGTCTGCTATGGATAAAAACGCAAAGTTTGTTATATTCTTTCAAGATTTATCATTTTATTATTCTTATAAGCATGATCCTTGATTATAACTGTTATTAACCCAATTCCAATACTATTTCAGGAAAAATTCTTCTCTAAGCACCCTCAGAATAACCGTTCAAAACCCTAATTCTTCTTCAGGCGATGAAAATAAAAAATCTCAGAAGAGGAAAGTTTCGCACAACAAAGAAGTAAGAAATATCCCACTTTTACTAAACAATATTATTTCCTCTATTTCTTATTTCTTTGTTTTCGCAGGCTTCTGATTGTGAGATGGGTGGTGGCAAGAAACCAAAGCTCAAAAGAGTTCGCAAGCCTTCAATAATTAAGTCAAACCTTTATATTCTTGATTTTGATATCGCAGGCGTCACCCCTTTAATAACAATTCAAACCTCTGATACTACTTCTTCTGTCACCCCAATACAAACTTCTATCACTCCTACATCAACAATTCAGTATTTTTATCCGAATGCTTCTGTTTCCTTTCAAGAGATTTTTCCTGAAGAACAAATTGTTGTTGATGAAGGACTTAAAGATATCCCTATCATCAATTCTGCGAACTTGATGGTTGTATAAGTCAAACTTCTCCTTGATTCATAAATATTGATTCGCATCCAAAGGATACTGATGCGAATCAAACCTCATCTTCATTTACAAATACTGATTCGTAGACAAAGGATGCTGATGCGAATATCTCTATTATTTCCCATTGGTTTCTATTCCCTCTTCTTCATCTTCTCTTTCACTATTAAGTTCCCTTTATCTCAATAAGAAAAATTTAGACAGTGTGAATCTTTCTTCTCGCACTCTATCCGACATCATCAATTCTGCCCAATCTTCAACTAGTGACCCCTGTAACTTCGTATTTTCTCCGGATTGAGTAAATTTCTGTGCGAATTTCCTTATGATAAACCTACAAGGGATGAGATCCACTCCCAAATTGATCCAAGTTTTCATACCGCTCTGGATGTCTTGGTTAGTATTTCTCACATTTTTTTTATAACTACAATATATTGATCTCTCATCCCTGTTTTCTCTATTCTTTCCTTTTGATTATTGTTGTTTAGGAATCTCATCGTCGAATGATGCTAGTTGAACGGAGTTTTGAATCTTGTTGTTCCCAGTTGGAACTTTCGTAACAAAATGCTTCTTTGTAGAAAGAAATTATTAGGTTGAAGGGGCATCTTGAAGTTGCAAATCTTGATGATGAAACTCTTCGCAAGCAAAATCAAGAACTTAGAGGTAACTTTAGTCCTTTACTTATTGTACCTTTTGACATGTTTCTTCGCTTACAGACATTCCTTCAATTTCTTCATGCACTTATTAAGATATAAACCAGAAGCGAGTTATGGAGAGATATACTTTTCAATTTCTTGCTGAGGATACCCAAGCGAATAACAAGAAGTTGCAGAGTCAATTAGATCAACTAAACCATCAACATTCATATTCACTTGATCATATTAATAATCTAACTCATGAAAATAATCTTCTCATTCAATAAATTGAAGTATTAAATAGTCAAATATCCAATTTTTCTAAATTAACATATAATGCTGATCTAATTCATGAAACCTTATCAGAAGAAAACCATACCCTTTCTAGGGAGAAGCATTCTTTCTTAATCAAAGAAGCGATGTTTTCGCACTAATATTCAATTCTTCAGAAATAAACGAAGATCAAGCGCAAGTTCTTCGTTCGCATGAGATATTGCTTAAGAAATTAAGAACCTAGAATGAAAAAATCATTCAAAGTAAAATGAGTTTGAATATGAAGAAGAATCAACTTCAAGAACAATATAATCAATTAAAGCACTCTTATGATGCCCTCAAGAAAAAGAATAAGTCTCTCTCTGAAAATGAAAAGAAGATTCTCTCCCTTCTTGAGGGTTAAGTTGGTGATGATTTTTATAAGGCTATGGGAAGTATGAAGAATAATACCCATGCTCTTTCTAAATTCTGCGAAGGTAGTCATCTAGAGTTGATTGCCTCATTATTCTTTAATTATTTCTTCATATTTTGTTGATGTAGGTTTTAGTTTATTATTATATATTACTTTTTTGTAGATTCTGAAAGATCACATCAATCTTCCATTACTCAATTTAAATATGATTTAACCAAAGTTCGCAAAGATCGCATGAACCTTGAAGCATCTCATGCGAAACTTAAGGTTTCTCTTTCTACTTCTCGAGACAGAGCACGAAGAAGATTCGCTCATCAACAATTTTTTTTGGAAATCAACGCCAGAAACCTTGAAAAAGATGTTATTCGCAAAGCTTATGCTAGAGCTCAATCTTTAACCAATGGAATTATTTCAAGCAACTCTCTCCCCGCAGTAAAGCTCCCTCATCTCGATATAAGTGAAGATGAAGAATATCCTGAAGCAGATAGTGATTATGACTTTGTGAGTGACGATGAGAAAGATCAAGAAAATGAGGAGAACCATCTTGAGAAGGATAAGTCCACTGGTGGGACTAATGCAAAGATTGAGAATTCTGGACCCAATGTTGATGCTGAAAAGTTTTTGGTCGAACAAGATGTAACTATTGAACATGTTTAGTTTCATCTCTTTCCGTAAATTTCTCTCATTTCAACTTTAAACTTGATATCATTTAAACTTGTTTGTCACAAGAAAGATAATATTTTGTTATTTTAATTCCCATACTTGCCTTTTATTATATTTCTTGTACGAAACAAGCGTGTTAACTTTTGTTATTGGATTTTTCTTTTATAAAAACAGATAGTAGTTCATATAATCTTTCTTATGAGGTCTTAATTTGCCTTCATATGTAAAGGTATTAACTTGCCTTTGTGCGAAGAGATCGCAGGCGTTCATGACATTGTAGTGTATCGACCCATTGACCTCGTATTATCCTTTTCTTTTGTTATTACCTCTTCAAGTTTTATCGCATAGTCAGGACTTGTCAAGAGTGGCATGGTACTCTCCAGACGCCCCGGGTACTCTTGACTCAACCGTGCACCTCGGCGCCCTGATCGAGTTTCTGCACTCCTTAAGAGAGACTTTCTCACCTTAGTCTCTCAATCTAAGATTATTATTTTAGACTGAAAATTTAAGGTACCTCTCCCGGATGGGAATTTTCGTTTGTTCTCACCCTAAATCTCCATGACTCAAGTTCCAGGGTCGGTGTTGCTTTCCCTTGAGTCATGCTTTCTAGGTTTTTATGACTATGACGTGCGATAGGTCTTACTTTTTTCCTGTTGCATGTATGCGAACTAGGTTGCATACCACATTTGGATTCCTAGCCAGTCTGATTAAAATCATTTATGTTGCCTTTTATTAAGGTCTTATTATAAGGTCTTACATTTTCCTGTTTCGAAAAAAACAAAATCTTGTATATGAGCGAAATTTGCAAACTTTTTTATTGAATTAAATATTATACCCATGTTCAGAGATGTGAATTCATATCCTTTACTCCGCACATGTGTTAACTTGTGCGATGCACTTCGCAAACTCCTATGGATAATATTTCTTCAAATATTGTCTATTCCAAGGACGATCCAATTTTCGACCTGTATTCCTTCCGTCTGGATCCATTAACTCATAGGCTCTATTTCCAACTATCCTTTTTATTATATAGGGCCCCTCCCACTTATTTTACAATTTCCCATCTCATCCTTTCTGATAAACTAGGATTTCTCGCAGCACTAACTCGCCTGATTGAAACTCTCTTATTTTAACACGTTTGTTGTATTCTCGAGCCAGTCTTTTTTGATAATTTTTCATATGCTGCAAAACGACCTCTCTTGATTCTTCTATATCATATTGCACATGTCTTTTTAATCTGGCTTTCCTTAATCTATTCTCATGATTATTTTGACGCACTGCCTCTTGTATCTCATATTCTTCAGCTTCTTCTCTTCTTTTCCTACGCCTTTCAATGTTCGCATCAGTCTTTACTTTATCATATCTTTCCTCTTCGTCTGTGTGATCATGTCGATGCCTTGTCATTCCTATTTCTTGTGGTATGATCCTGCCTTGATCTTTATCATCCATGCGATAGCGGTCGCGTTGCCTTACTCGCTTATCATTTTGACACAACGTTTCCTCCAATTCTCTCTCTTCAACTTCTTCCCTTCTTTGTATATCTCTTTCTCTCAACATTTCTATTTCATGTATTATCATCTGTCCTATCCTTGGATCCTCTTCTTCTCTTTTAAAATTATCATGTGTGCGACGAAGAAGCTCACGTGGATGTTCATATCGGTTAGTTCCCAGTTCTTGATCCACATTTCTTCCCTCATGTCGATCTTATAAATTGTCATCTACTTGAAGGTTTTCTTTAATGGTTACCATGCGATTTATTCGTCTATCGTCCCCTTGATTAGATCGACTTTGTATTGATGAACTCCTGCTTGATCTTGATCTTGACCGTGTTGTACTTCTTGATCTCTGTTCTCTCAATCTAAGATTCTCCTCTTGTAAACCATCATTCTAACGTATCAAATTCGCACGCTCTTCATCATCTCCTTGTCAATCTGTAATCAATCTTTGTCTAAATTCTACAATTGTCATGTTCTTATCATTGTCATCATTTCTTTCTACATTCAAGTTCTTTGTGTTTCCTCTTCGGTTGAATTTGTTTGCCAAGTATGAATGCCCACTCTATCAATATCATCGTTCTTCTCTTGTTCTCGTTGAGGTTTAATTGGAATTTCATTTCCTTGATTTTATCTTATTCTTCCGTCCTGTTCGTCAAGATTTGTAATTCTCCTTCTTTCAGCAATTCTATTACTCCTTCTTGCTGCTAGTCCTTGTTCAACAGCAGATCCAAGTCTCACCATCTTTAATTTCTAAATCTTAACTTCTCCAAGGTTCTATGAATTTTCTACCAGGATTTATCACCCTTCCCTGTTTCTGGCGCCGAAAGTGTAGTTGCAGGAAATCCTACAACCACATCCCAATGAACTAAACAAGAATCACAATGGAATATTTCTATTAAAATCAAGAGTTACAATCGATTACAAGTATTACAATAACTTTAGTTGCTCTCCAAACGAACTTTCTCTCTCCTAGTTTCTTGTCTAACCCTTACTAAAGAATCCCCCCCAACATGTGATGACCTCTTTCCTTTATATAGGATTCCTCATAGTGGATGACAGCTAAGAGATCCACTATTTTCGGGATCACTGTGCGTTACATTCGCTCATGTACACTCAATCATTCTCGAAAAACTTATACTTCGCATAAATCATCACACTTTACTCGTGACTATACTGACATCATCCAATGCGTCATCTCAATCTTGTTATGTGCGATGGTCCTCGCCTACGTTAGGTCATATTCACTTCGCATTCTTATCGTTATGTGTGATATTACACTCCTACAAAAATGCCAATCATCGATCATCGCTACTTCCAGTTATTCGAAAGGATTGCAGGTTTATTAGCTTTGATATCATTCTTCTACAGTATTAGGTTTTTATTAAACGACCAACGAACATGAAAACCAACCTCCACAAGCAAAAGCTAACACCAGCATCGCCGCGTGAAGTTGCAGGTGCGTGGCCAATTGTAGGTCACCTTCCTCAGCTAAATGGATCAACACTTCTATTCAAGATCCTTGTCGACATGTCTGACAAGTACGGACCTATTTTCATCGTCAGATTTGGTATGTATCCGACCCTAGTTTTAAGTAGTTTGGGGATGTCTAAAGAATGCTTCACTACCAACGATAGGTTATTTGCTTCTAGTCCACATAGTGCAGCTTGGAAGTACCTCGCGGAAGCCATTTTTGCCTTTTCTCGTATGGTCCTTATTCGCGGGACATCCGTAAGATCGCTACAATCCAGTTACTATCTCATAAACGCCTCGAGATGCTTAAGCCTAATTGTTACTTAGAGATAGACAATTCCATGACCAGATTATATGATTGTTGGATGAAACACAAAAATCAGAAGCAGAATGGCACAACAAGCTTAACTACTTCCGTTAAGGTCGATATGAGCCAAGTTCTGTAGAACTAACCTTGAACGTGGTGTTGAAAACTATTGTAGGAAAGACCCTTTTTCACGTTTTGCAACTGGTTATGTCTTGAAAAAATTGCAATTATCACCACAATAGAAAACTCTGATTTTCACAATTTCCTAGAAAAAATTACAATTATCACCACTGTTAAAAACTCCAATTTTCACAATTGTGTTGAAAAAATTGCAATTATCACCACCAATGAAAACTCCGATTTTCATAATTATATGATAATCAAAATTATCATCCTAATGAAAATTTCATTTTTCACAATTTCAATTTTGTGATAATCACTGTTTTCAACGAATAAAATCATGATTATCACCAGCTCGGTATCAAGGCAAACCCTAAAATAGAAAAAATAAAAAATTAGAGATCATACTGGTGCTACTAGTTTAATGAGGCAAGCACTTAAGAAAAACAACTAATCGATTCTGCTAGGGATTCTGCAAGGGGAAAAAGGGCGATTCTGTTAGGGATTTTTTCCTCTCGCGTTCTTCATGGCTGCTGGCCATCTTTCTCCTTATCCACCAATCGATGAGTCTAATACTGGGTTGGCTGATTTCCCTCCGTTAACAGAGTTTACAAGTGCTTCTCAGAGAAATAAGGAAATTTCAATTGGGGTTTCTCCTGAAATCTCGAATCCTGGAAAATGGAGATCTTTGTTTGATAGTAACAAAGGGAGCATCATGGAAACATCCTCCTGCAAGATGGAATTTCTCAATCGTCAATCTATTGAAGGTAAGAGGACTATAATCTCTTCTGCTGATTTTATTGATGAACTTAGGTTTTGCGATAAGTTTGTAGTGGGTTATTTTGTGGGTCGAAAGCCTCCTTTCAATGCAGTGAAGGAAGCAATGGGAATAGCTTGGAAGCTTAAGGGAGGCTTTAGAATGTCTCTTCACGAAGAATCAATGTACATTTTTGAATTTGATTTGGATGAGGACAGGGTTGCTGCCATAGAGATGGGGTCTGTCACAATTTTTAAAAAGTTATTTTTGATCCGACCTTGGCAATTATTCATTGAGCATAACATTGAAGAATTGAAGTCTGTTCCGGTGTGGATGAATTTGAGAAAAGTTCCAATTCATCTATGGAATGCCAAAGGTTTAAGCATGATTGCTAGTGGTATTGGAATTCCTCTTTGTTCTGATAAACACACTTTAGAAAGAACAAGAATGAGTTATGCAAGAGTTTGTGTTGAAATGGACGTAACTAGCGATTTTCCATCCATCATTTGTATGATGGCAAAGAGCTAGATATCTCGGTTGAATACACTTGGAAACCTCCAAGATGCAAGGCTTGCGCAACATTTAGTCACTCTAGTGCTAAATGTCCCAAGGTCTCTGCTGGTAAGGTTACCAAGAAGATCTGGGTACCAAAATTGAGCAAAACCAGCAAGGAGACTTTGGGTAGGTGGAAGAGTCTCAAAGACTACATTTAGAGGTGATCAATGTGGATATGAATATAACCAATGTCTCTGAGACTGATAACGACAAGGCTGGAAATTTGGAGACTCATAGGAATGAGGAGCATAATGATAGTGGAAGCCTAAAAGAAAAAGGGGAATCCGGTGTACAATCAAATGAAGAGATGGTAGATAACGCTACGCATATCTCTGTTGAGGAAAAGGTAGAGTCCCCTGTTGTGCAATGGA
The DNA here is from genome assembly GCA_023529315.1 of Papaver bracteatum. NCBI lineage: Eukaryota > Viridiplantae > Streptophyta > Magnoliopsida > Ranunculales > Papaveraceae > Papaver > Papaver bracteatum. The sequence goes on from JAJJWX010005153.1 coordinate 25,792, forward strand.
AAAACGTTAGGCGAAAAAACAAGGGAAGTAGCAAAGAGAATGGAAAGAAAGTAGATGAGCTCAAAAATAAGAATTCTTTTGAATCTCTTCTTGAGGTTAATGAAGACCTTTCTTCTGGAGAGACTTTTGTGTCTCAAAGCAACAACATTGATCAACACAATGAAGACGCCATAAAGGTGGATGATTGTGTTGAGTCAAATGAGGATTCAGAATATGAAACTGATAATGAAGAGACATGTGTGGAGAAGTTTAAACCCATTGAGGAGGTATCGTGCAGAAAATCTTGGACTAAAGAGCAACACATGGATAAACTTCTACGATGCAGTACCTTATTAGGTGTTCCTCATGGAGGAAAGGAAATCATCTATGAAGGAATCGTCGACACTTACAGGTCCTCAAGAACTGATAAAGAACGAGCAAGACTATCATTGAATGGGGAGATTAGTAACGATTTGTTAGGTCGCGGCAAAGAGAATCCCCGCAAAGAAAAAGTTCTAAGAGCCTATAGACAGTGATTTAGTTGGCTGTTTTTGGTCTCTTGATGTCTGTTGCCTTAGTTTTATTTTGCTTTTCACTTTGATCGTCTTTGGTTGATATGCCATCTCTTTGTAGCACTTTCTGTGCACTCTTCTTTCTTTTTTCCTTTTTAATAAAATTTAACCTTTTAAGTCAAAAAAAAACAACAACTAATGATCCATCATTGACGACCTGAAATAATGATAAAGAAATCAGTGGGAGCTTCTTTGTTAAAAAGCCTTGGATCAGATGTGTATCAATCGTTAGGATGTTGACAAGATGTCAATGGAACACATTAGACTCCGAACATCTCATACAAAGAGAGCAATCCAACCCACTGCCATTAAGCAACTGTGGTCGTTCGTTCTCTCATAAATCACCACAAATTCTAGAATTTGCATTCACATACAGGAAAGAGAAAAAGAACCAGAAATCGGTAGAAAACCGAAAGATCTGGACAAGATTTATATTATTGACAAAGGATTTTACTCAAGGTTAAAAAGATTCATTAAATACAACTTCCTCTTTTCTTTTCTGATCAAGCATTTTTTAACAATGAAAATTGTATTTGCAGCCGAAAAGCTATTAACGGTGAGAAAAAATAATGGTAATGAATTCACCTAAAATAATTATAACAGAATGAGAAGATGCTCCGCCAAAAAAAAAATGTCTTTGACCAATAAACCGACTAAAGATGAAATATTTTTCTTAATTTTAATAATACGATTGGATGAAAGATTAACTTAGTCCTAACCAAAATGTGAAAATTTAAAACCTATCTAATCCTATTAATCTTAACAGTAAATCTAGTAATTTGTACTACACATATATGTAATTTTAATGATAAGTTACTGAAAGAGAGAAGAATTAAATTTGGGTTCCTCGGAAATTTCAACTATACATAATATGGTTCTATTCTCATCAACCAAGTGTAAATATATAGAGTAAAAAAGAGTGGAAGTGAAACACGTCTTCCACAAAACGTGTTGTCAGACAAAAGTAAGGCCTCCCTATTATAAGCACTATTACAGAAACTAGTACTATTATTACACGAGTTAATAAATAACATCACTATTACAGCAACTAGTACTATTATTACACGAGTTAATAAATAACATCACTATTACAGCAACTAGTACTATAAGCACTATTACACCTTATAAGCACTATTACAGCAACTAGTACTATTATTACACGAGTTAATAAATAACATCACTATTTACCCTTAATTATTCAACAAAATCTTCTTTGAAAAACAGAAAGTCCAAAAACTCTCGGCGGACCGAAAAAAAAAACCACATAAAAAAAGCCGCCCCTCACATATTTCCCTGCACGTCTCCCAAGGGGGACCCACGGAAAAAAAAATGAAATAGTTAGAGGCGGTTTTAAGCTGGTTTTGTGTTCTTGGTCCGTAGAGAATCACTCTATAATTTTAGATATCTCTATCAACATGGTGCATGTGATCAGGCGTATGTGAAGTTATGTTAGTGAGATTGATTTACACGTACTTACCTACGCATGAATTTCATAGTCTCATACCCACATACATGGATATAGTATCGCATGAGGAAAACATTTGGGGACTCTGTCACACAACTGCACGACCATCTCAGTCGGAGAACCTGAGAACGATTCTCTACGGCTACTACACTAAATTATAGATCAGCATCCATTAACCACGCTCTAATTGCGGGTTCATGATTCATCGATCAGACTCTAGTTCCTATCTCCTTACAAATCAAGGATACGAAGGTACGAGTCTATACAACAAACCATATTAGGTCGTTTTTTGGAGAAACAATGCCGCTACAAAAACGTGACAAAAAAAATTTGAAAAAGGAATGGAATAAAACTGGTTAGTTACGTATTTTAAAATAACTGAACCCAATAATGAAATGAATGCGGTTTGGTAAATATGGACAAACACCTTACCAAATTCAACAACAGTCAAGTACAATGAATGAAAGCTGTTTTCTGGCCCTCTCATCTCTCTTGTCCTAGGGGGTTTTCCTCCTCCACTACTAGGTTTCTGCAGTCATCCAATTCAAAACCTATTGGCAATGAGTGGAGCGGCCCTTTCATATTATATTTAATTTAATAAAACGGATTATAGCGATGTGGGACTATTTGCCCTTTCACACGCCCCCTCACGTGTAAGGCCAGCCACTGGGCCTCACACATGAACCTACGTACGAGTTACCAGTCCATCGGTAACAGGTGTACACAGGTGAGTGACTAAATCAGGGGGTAACACCTCGGCCAGTATCGGCACTGGCCTACACCCCGGGTGTACAAGTGACAATATCGGTTAAACACTCCGGCCAGTAACTCGGCCTACACCCGGCATACACAGATCTGGGGCTTAGCTCTGATACCATGTTTAAGTCTGCGGGCATCCAATTCAAAACCAATTGGCAATGAGTGGAGCGGCCCTTCCATATTATATTTAATTTAATAAAGCAGATTATAGCGATGTGGGACTATTTGCCCTTTCACAATTTATGATACACACAATATGACATAGCAAACAAGAGAAGCATAAGAACACATGATGTACGTGGTTCGGTATGATTACCTACGTCCACGGGGATAAAAGGGATGATCTTATCACTTGATTCAAGGTTACAAGGTGAGTATTTCTCTCTCAATTTCCACTCCCAGCCCAAGGTGTTCACTCTTCCCTTGCGAAAATGATCTTGTTATGCTCTCTCACCTTAGTTCTTACTTGACCTTTACCTCTCTACATGGTCTCTATTTATAGCTACATGTGATGATACAACCAGATTACAATGTTAGGCATGATATATCTTCCTCTTCTCGGGTGATAAGTAACGTCCCAACCGAGATGCTTGGCCGAACCGAGTGATGTCTTCTTTCGATGCCTTGTCCGATGTCGCTTGTTTGGTGATGATGATCGATGTCGCCCTTGGGATTCATGGCCGAGTCTTACTTTGACTAGATTCTTCTTATCTCTTCACCAGCATTGTCAGAGCGTTTATTGTTCTTGTACCCGATGAGCATGACATTAGAACTTTTCCTTTCTTTACGTCGACTTCACGGGCTGCCTCAGTTTCTCTTTTCTCACGCCTAGATTAGATGGGATGATTCATCACTTCGTGTTTTAATTTTTCCTCAGTACGTCGTTGCCTAGGATCACTCCACCTGTCCTTGTGGATTATTTACACCTACAATACATATTCATGTGATCAACGTTTACAAAAAAGAAAATATGGTTATGATAAACATTTTAATATATAAGTCGCATCAGTATCTACATATACAGAATATCACAATTAGCTAAGGAGCCTCCATCCTATCAATCTTCTGATAAATTACTGTTCTTCTTCCTTTTGAAGTTAGCAACACCAGCAGATATGATGGATATGTCAATCATCGATCAACACTACTTCCAGTTATTCGAAAGGATTGCAGCTTTTTTAGCTTTGATATCCTTCTTCTACTGTATTTGGATCTTTATTAAACGGCCAAGGAACATGAAAACCCACTTCCACGAGCTAAAGCTAACACCAGCGTCGCCGCCTGAAGTTGCAGGTGCGTGGCCAATAGTAGGTCATCTTTCTCAGCTAAATGGATCTACTCCTCTATTCAAGATCCTTGCCGACATGTCTGACAAGTACGGACCTATTTTCATCGTCAGATTTGGTATGTATTCGACCCTAGTGATAAGTAGTTGGGAGATGTCTAAAGAATGCTTCACTACCAACGATAGGTTATTTGCTTCTCGTCCACCAAGTGCAGCTTGGAAGTACCTCGGGGAAGCCATGTTTGCCTTTTCCCCATATGGTCCTTATTGGCGGGAGATCCGTAAGATCGCTACACTTCAGTTACTCTCTCATAAACGCCTCGAGTTGCTTAAGCCTAACCGTTACTTAGAGATAAACAATTGCATGACAAGATTATATGATTATTGGATGGAACACTGTAATCAGATAAAGCAGAATGGCGCAACAAGCTTAACTACTTCCGTTAAGGTCGATATGAGCCAAGTTTTTGGAGAACTAACCTTGAACGTGGTGTTGAAAACTATTGTAGGAAAGACCCTTTTTCTTAAGAAGAACAAGGAAGATCACCACAAAGAGGAAGAAGTCGCCCAAAAGCTCCACAAGTCTGTCATAACATTCTTCAAAATGGCAGGAGTATCAGTTGCATCTGATGCTCTTCCATTCCTTGGGTGTGTGGATCTGGATGGGCAAAAAAAACAAATGAAAAGAGTCTCCAAGGAGATGAACTTGATCGTTTCAAAGTGGCTTGAAGAGCATCAGGAGAAAAAACGACTGCAAACATTAGAATCCGATGGAGCAGAAAGAAAGGCTAATGATGATGAGAATCATGACTTCATGGACATGTTGATGTCAGTTCTCGACCAAGAAAATGAAGATCTCTTCTTCGGTTACACTCGAGATACCGTCATCAAAGCAACATGTCTGGTATGTAATCATCTCATCAATTTGTAATATGCTTATATATCGATGCTTGTTTCATGGAGTTGTAAAATTTTCTTGGAATCTGCAGAACCTTATACTAGCTGCATCGGATACTACGTCAGTTACATTGACATGGGCTCTCTCACTAGTACTCACCAATCCCAGTGTATTAAGAAAGGCTCAGGATGAGCTCGACACGAAAGTTGGCAAGGAAAGAAACGTAGAGGGACACGATATCGATGACCTGGTCTACCTCCAAGCAATCGTCAAGGAAACTCTCCGACTATACCCTCCTGGCCCACTCTCTGTACCACACGAGGCTATGGAAGACTGCATTGTTGGTGGGTATGAAGTGAAAGCAGGCACACGCTTGTTGGTTCACCTGTGGAAACTCCAGCGTGACCCTCGAGTGTGGTCAAACCCGTCAGAGTTTAAGCCAGAAAGATTTCTTTCACAGCAGGATTGTGGGTTTGGTGGTGAAAAAGCATACATAGACTTCAGGGGTCAGCACTACGAGTACACACCATTTGGATCTGGAAGAAGGATATGCCCGGGGATAGACTTTGGCGTTCAGACGCTTCATATGACACTGGCTCGTCTGCTACATGCGTTTGATTTCGACACAGGCGGAGGACTTGCAATAGACATGGCAGAAGGTCTCGGTTTAATCATGCCCAAAGTAACCCCACTTGTAGTTCACCTTATTCCACGTCTGCCGGCCACACTTTATTAGACTCAGTCATGAGTATATTCAAAGGGGTGTGCTACTAGTGGCAGAGCTGGGATTGAAAGTAGTAGTAATAAAAAAAACAATTCCATAAATAAGGGTGCTCTGTATGGAGACAAAAAGACAAGTTTAAGGGTGTGTTCTATTGTTCTGTTCTCCGTACATAGATCCATAAATAAGATTTGTCAATTGCTAGTTGAGAGCCATTGGGTACTCTCTAAGCTATACAAGTTGTGTTTCACATTTATTGTACCAAATCTTTTTATATAATAAGTGACCCCAAAAATGCCACATGGCGGAACTACAATTACTCTGCTATTTAATGAAACCATGTAAGCATTACTAGACATGTCATCGCCATGTCACTCCACACCCTTTCATAACAGGCAAGAATGAACCGTTGCTTATCACACTTTTTGGTTATGAACGTAAAAACACCATTTCAAATTCAAAGCGCCCTTTGGGAGTAGGGAAACTCATCGATAGTATACAAAAATAATGGCGGAGAAATAATGACAGAGAAAAGGGAATGTTAATTGGATCATTGTGCACGTGCAATTTACCTTAATCGGGTTTTTATCGCTCGGGGATCATCAACCAGGAAGAACATTCTTTATAAAGAGATGAATGATACAAAGAAAGGAAAGATGATTGACTTATGACCCTTTATATTCGATAAAAATTATATCTAATCTTTCTTGATATTCTGATGGCGATCATATATATATCTAATTTGCATGACTTCACATCTCAATTCTCAACGGTCTATACACTCTAACTTACTCTGTGTGATGTGCAGTACAACCGCAAAACTCCAGAACTTGCACTAATTCCTACTTATGTCAACGGTGGCATCTCTACATCCGGTTAGTTTATTTACAAGAAAGTACCCAGATAAAGATTGTAAAGACGCGCATTGCAGTGTAGGAGGCAAGGTCGCAAATTTCAGTGTAGGAAAGGCTCATGTCGCATGCCAGGGATTTTGGTTGTTAACAACACATTGTTCAATCTATTCACACAACTCTTCGAATTCAGTATTTGGATATACAAAGACGCTTGGTTTTTTTTTTTACGAAGGGAGGGATTCTGAAGAACATGAAACCGATTATGTACTTCAGGAATACACGTTGGCAATTCGATCCGGTTGGCCATTCTGAGGTACGTCTATTATCTTTCTTTTTTTCCTTTTTTTTTTTGTATTTATGATTCACAATAGTAATAAAAGAATGGTTTTGCGGTTGGACGAATGGATTTTATGTGGAATATACAAGAAGGAGAAAATGGTTGACGAAGTAATGCATTTTGGTAATATTGAAATAATGTTGTCTTTTGCAGTAATAATGTTGTCGTAGAAAAGAAAAATACAAGATGGCTGATGTTAGGGGTGTTCATCGTTAATGGTTAACCGAGAAACCGAACCGAACTGAACCAAATTAATTAGGAGAAAACCGAACCAACCATTAACTAATGGTTGGTTTTGGTTTAGAAAAGATGAAAACCGGGATTAATGGATTGGTTTTGGTATGATAGAGATACCGAACCAATAACCAATGGTTAACCGAATATTGATAAAAAAAAAATCATTTAATTAAATTTTCATTAGAGATGTCACTGTATAGCCTACCATTAGTTAAATCTTCATTTGATCTTTAGATTTAGAGTAAGATTTAACTATTCTTGATATTCTTTTTATTTATTTTTTGTCTTTAAATTTTTGTAAACCAATACTATTTTTTTCTGTAAATTTGTGTAATTTTTTTTTTTTAGTTTAACATAATTATTGGTTAAGCAAAAACCACTGGGAAAAACCGAAACCGGCTGGAACCATTAGGAAACTGAACCAATGGTTAATGGATTGGTTTGGTTTCAATTTTTAGAAACTGATAGTATTGGTTTCGGTTTTGGTTTGGCTTGAAACCGAACCAAAACCGACCATGAACACCCCTAGCTGATGTGCAATGATTATTTATGACTAAGCAGATACCAAAAAAACAATTATTTCAATACACGAGAAAACAACCTTCCACATTTAGGGGCGACCAAAACCGAATTAGGGGCGACACAAAACGACAAAATAGCAAATAATCGGTAGGTTATTTCACAATCGGAAGGTTATTTCCGGGGCGTTTTTTTTAATGGCCAAACTACCCTTTACAATCGGTAGATAACTATACAATCGATAGGTAATCAACAATCGGGAGTAAATTTAGTTTGTATGACTTCCGATTATACAGTATCCCCAAAATAAAATCCTAAATCTTTTGAATTTTGATTATCCTATAATCGGTAGTATATAAAGTTATATTGACTCCCGATTATACAGTAAACCTTTGGCAAAAATTCTACCATAATCGGTAGGGAATTTAGGTTATTTAACTTCCGAATATAGAGTAGCCCCAAAATCAGATTTTGCAAAAATCCTCTTTTTTATGGAATTTTGGTTGAGCCTATAATCGGTAAGAAAGGAAGAGTTATCATGACTTCCGATTATACAATGGCTTTCTTTGCAAATATCCTACTATAATCGGTAGTCAAGATACTTCGCATAACTACCGAATATAGAGTAGCCCCAAAATCATATTTTGCAAAAATCCTCCTTTTTTTTTTGAATTTTGGTTGAGCCTATAATCGGTAAGAAAGGAAGAGTTATCATGACTTCCGATTATACAGTGGCTTTCTTTGCAAATATCCTACCATAATCGGTAGTCAAGATACTTGGTATAACTACCGAATATAGAGTAGCCCCAAAATCAGATTTTGCAAAAATCCTCTTTTTTTGGAATTTTGGTTGAGCCTATAATCGGTAAGAAAGGAAGAGTTATCATGACTTCCGATTATATAGTGGCTCTCTTTGCAAATATCCTACCATAATCGGTAGTCAATATACTTCGTATAACTACCGAATATAGAGTATCCCCAAAATCAGATTTTGCAAAAATTCTCTTTTTTTTTGGAATTTTGGTTGAGCCTATAATCGGTAAGAAAGGAAGAGTTATCATGACTTCCGGTCGAACACATCCGGGAGGGGCTACGCCCCCCCAGACCCCCTGACAGCGGCAAACAATCTTGAAAATATCCAACACATATAGCTACCGAATATAGAGTAGTCCCAAAATCAGATTTTGCAAAATTTCTTTTTTTTCTGAATTTTGGTTGAGCCTATAATCGGTAGTAAAAAAAGTTATCATGACTTCTGATTATACAGTATAATCTTTGTCGAAATATTACCGTAATCGGTAGTCAAAATAGTTCATATAACTAACGAATATAGAGTTGCCCCAAACTACCGATTATGGATTAGCCTCCCGATTACAAAAGGGCATATAAATATTTTTAACCTATTTTATCTTTTATGTCGCCCCTAATTGCTTTGGGTTCGCCCCTAAATGTGCGAGGGAAAATAATTGTGTAAATATGAAATGGAAAAGACTTAGTGGTACGGATGAATCAGCTGGGTTCCTGGCCTTGGTTGCCACCAATAGGCAAACTGGAAGAACATTCAACGGTGTAATCACTCAGAATAAGGAATAGATGCATGATTGATGTGATATTTTAACTAATAAAATAACTATTAAAAACTAATGATTGAATTTACTTATGTTAACAGTGGATGAATGAACACCAAATTGTCTAAAGTTAATAACTAATGAAATATTGTTTTGCGAGAGAAATGGTTAACACGATAGGATTGATCTCAAATCCACATAGATCATGCCGGTGCGTATGCACCGGGTTAGAGGCTTGTATCTTGAATATGGTCCATAAAATAGACAACTTAGCGGAAATGTTCATGTGGTTGCGTGGTTTGGCCGCTTAGAGAGTGTGCCTTAGTAAGTATGGTACTAACATTCACCATAGCTCAAACAAATATGATGAGGTAAAATGCATAATGCAGGATGGACTTATTAGCAAAGCCCGTTGCCTTAGTTTATATATGAATGAACTACATTATGTACATTTGTACTTTATCCGCCCCATTGATTTTGATACTACTTATAGTTCAAGGGAAAATCGGGGGATATGCCCCAAAATCAACTGTCATCTTAGGGATATGTCGAAGGATTCCAGTTTTTGGGAATATGCCCCAGCCGTCCAAAATCCCATCCAAAACCGTTAAGTAGTCAACATTCACAGACACTTGGGATTACATATGCAAATTTGTTTGTACCCAGAAATATTTCCAGGTACTAAACACGATGATTTTGGTGATGACGACGTAAACTGGGGTTAATAACATGAAACAAGCATAAAGATGATTGACACGAATTTAACGTGGTTCGACATGGTTTGCTTACATCCACGGACGAATCCCCGTAGGGAGAGATATTTTATTGATGTATGTGTCTGTTGATGTTAGTTTTTAACTTAGGGGAAAAATTGTAAAACCCTAGTCAGACAGTGACGTCACAAGACTTAAATGCATTTATTGAAACCTTTAATATGTCTGCGAGAAAATTACCAGGGTACCTTTTTTTAATTAATTGCTAATTAGGGTTTCGATAGGTCAAAACCCTAATTCCTACGCCACATGTGGAAATAGAAAACCGTGCCAGCCACACCCACCATGCCAAGGCATGCAAACCATGCTAGCCGCACCCCTGTGACAATGGAAAACCGTGCCAGCCACACCTACCGCATCAAGGCATGCCAACCCTGCTAGCCGCACCCATGAGCCAATGGAAAACCGTGCCAGCCACACCTACCGCGCCAAGGCATGCCAACCATGCTAGCCGCACCCATGTGCCAATAGCGAGCCGTGCCAGCCACACCTACCGCGCCAAGGCATGCCAACCTTGCCAGCAGCACCCATGTTCCAATGGAAAATTATTCCAGCGACACCTACCGCGCCAAGGCATGCCAATGGAAAATCATTCCAGCGACACCTACCGCGCCAAGGCATGCCAACCATGCTAGCCGCACCCATGTGCCAATGGCAAGCCGTGCCAGCCACACCTACCGCGCCAAGGCATGCCAACCATGCTAGCCGCACCCTTGTGCCAATGGAAAATCATGCCATCCACACCTACCGCGCCAAAGCATGCCAACAATGCTAGATGCACCCCTGTGCCAATGGAAAGTCGTGCCATCCACACCTACCGCGCCAAGGCATGCCAACCATGCTAGATGCACCCCTATGCCAATGGAAAATTATGCCAGCCACACCTACCGTGCAAACCATGTTAGCCGCACCCCCGTGCCAATGGAAAGTCGTGCCAGCCACACCCACCGCGCCGAGGCATGCCAACCATGCTAGCCGCACCCCTGTGCCAATGCCAAACCGTGCAAGCCACACCAACCGCGCCAAGGAATTCCAACCAAGCTAGCCGCACCCCTGTGCCAATGCCAAACCGTGCAAGCCACACCAACCGCGCCAAGGAATTCCAAACAAGCTAGCCGCACCCCAGTGCCAATGGAAAGCCGTTCCAGCCACATTTTCAATCAGTTTTGTCGACGACCCGCCGTTGAACTGTTGTTCTTCACGCTCTTCATTAAGCACGTCACAAAGTGAATAGGGGTTCTCTTTGCATTAGACACCCTAATTCAACACTTCATGCCTCATCAAACTCTGATTATGCAAACAACATTCAAGAACTCATTTATATGAATGTGGCCACCAAGTATAAACTCTATACTTATGCCATTTTGCATACCCGAACTGGAATGGTGAGTTTTCTTTGCTTAACTTCCATGCAACAAAACTATTGAGTTGCACAGCCCATTTAAAATTGTGACTAACTATCTCTTTGGACATATCATTAGATAACCCTTTAGCTGTCCATATGCTATGCCTTCAAAGCCAATATGTCTCCAAATATTTCTTTGAACTGCATTTCCAATTGCCTGGAAAGTGTGTGTGGTTTTATCTAAGGCCATGAGTTCTACCCAACTCATGCTTTTTGATAAAATAATTTCTTACTTGATGCATTGCTTGCACTGTCGCTGCCCATCTGCCGTCGTGCCATTTTGCAATCCCCAAACAGCAACATCATTTCTACGTCAACTAGGACCCATGTCCTATGCTTTTCTTATTATCTTTCAACTTGTCTTGCTATTACATACGTTAGGCTAAGTATTCTACTTGCATCATCTCCCCATGAACTAGTTTTACATCGTAAATAAAGAGGCAAAACTTTATAAATGAAAACACCCTCGTTCATTACTGCTCTTACATAACATGACCATGTACCATTACATGATTGATCATCAACTGATCTCTTCTGGAAAGCTAAAACTTCATTAACAAAGCAACTTGATTACACCAAAGCAAAGTATATACAAACTTGAAGACTCAAATAAAAGTCTGTACAACCAAACTCTACACACAGAGTTTGCAACAACCAACAACTAAAGCTACATAGAACAAGTCCAGGAATACTCTTTGTTCTAGCATCAAAGTGTCTCCAATGGAGACAACAACACTTACTCTTGTTCTTAGCTTAGTTTCTAATTTTGTCGAAGTGAGCACCGACTTCGCTGCGTGGTCTCTTCCTTGAACCTTCACTTCGACCTTCACGAGTCTTGCTAGAATGACACCCATAGTCATTCCCAACTGATGCATTAAGTTGTGCTTTGAGTGGACAACTTCTTACGAAATGAAAACCTTTGCAGATAAAACATCTCCTATACTTCCGGGATGAAGGGAATAATTCATCTTCCTTCGGTTCATGCTTTCTCTTACTGCCTACAGATTTTTCCTTCCTTTTGGCTTCACCTTCACAGCTTTGCACATCTTCAGTCATTGTACAACTAGTAAGCCCTCTTACCGCTGGAATAGCCATCTGGATACTCTGGATTTTGCGCCTCTTAAGTTCAGCAATTACACTCGAACTTGCGCCAGCCAGAAATTGGAACATCTGATCTTCTTCACTCATACCACGTACTTCTTGCAACAATGCAAGGAAGTTTTCAGCATAGGATTGTGGTGTACTCGTCATTTTCAGCCTACGTAAACTTTATCTTGCATACCAAGCACCATTGCTTGTCCATAACTGACATCTTAGTCCATCTTTCATGTCATCCCATGACATAGGATTGGCATAACCACCCGCTTCATCTTCTTGCAGCATAGTTCTCCACCAAAACTTTGCATCACCACCAAGGTAATTGCCTGCGAGAGTTACTTTTTGTTCTTCCCTAGTTCCATTTGCCTCAATGTATGCCTCAACGTCATACAAGAAATTCTCAATTTCTCTAGCATTTCTGGAACCTGCGTAAATTCTTGGCTCGGAGACTCGACTTGATCTTTCTTCATGCACGTTTTCCCTACAAACATGCCGTTACTAATTAACCCTCGAATGCTTGTCACTTCCTCATACATTTGCTTAGCATGGCTTGTTAGTATGGTCTTTATGTCACTGAATTGCTCCTTCAATTCACTCACTTCAGCATTGGTTTCACAATTCAACAAGGTTGCATCAGACACCTTGTCCTCGACTGCACCTACCCTTTCGTCAAATTCGTTAAACCAATCTGATGTTCTTCCTTCAAGTAGGTCTAGACTTCCCTTATCTTCAGAAACAAGAGGATTTTCAAGGCTATCATAGCCCATGTCTATGGCCAAATCACCAAGATTGCCAAACTCCTCAAGATGATCAAACGTACTCGGTAGTTCTTCGTCGATCATCATGCCATTAGAACTCATTTCTAATGAAATATTCTAAAAATAATGCGCCACTTACTTGCTCACAGGAAAATAGATTTAGAGGGGAAGAATCACTAGTGTATTATGTTGGAAAATTTTGGGTAAAAACAGAGGATGGAACACGAAAAGAAATTGTTGTTGTACTCAAAAGCTTTCAAGGCTCGGGTGATTTCTTTTAGACGATTATTTCTACCCTCCCAATATAAATTGGCGATTGCAACAGGTATGCGAAATAATGCCTTCAGGATACAATGAAAGCCCTACAACAGGAAATTGGATTCAAGGTTTGCACCCCTTGACCCAACCAAGAACACATGAGAGAGATTTCTGATGATGCTTTAGATGGAGAGAAAATAGGTTGAATTCATTCTTTAGAATGGGAGAATTCCTTCACTACTTATAGGGTTATTCATGCCTATTGGAGATGCCTCTTCACTTCCAAAAGACACATAAGGTGTCTGTTGGGAATGGTTGTGTCCTTTATGAACCATCACACCTATTAGAGGTGTCCCTTCATCTCCAACTAACATCCATTGTGTTTATCCAACACAGAACACTTCCCCATCATAGTGACAAACCAAAAACGAAAACAGTTTTATTTTCTAAGTTATTGAAAATATCCAACAATCTCCCCCTATTTTCAAAAACCAAAAACATAAAATAAAATAAAACTTATAAACCGGAGTGGCTGCATCACTCAAGTGACTGCCTACGTACCCGAGTGGGATCAAGCCAACGTAGTTCAAGCACAATTGGTACTAAGCATCATCGCTGAAATCAATACATAAATGATAGGTACCTTCTGGATTTGAACCTTCACTTAGTGTAAGAAACTCAAAGCCTTATCGAGATTCTATGGTGAAACCAGTCTTGAACCAAGTATCCCTTATGATAAGACCGGAGTCTCCACACATATTGATTCCATAAATCATGTGTTCTTTAGCCAAGCACTATAAAGGCCTTGTGCTTATATCCTTATTCATGAGTCTTCTTTAGAGAACGGTCTTCTTCTCTTAGGAAACGGCCCACATTTCCATACTCATATAGGTAAGTCTCGAAGGTGTTTCTGCGAGACACCTTTTACTAATCATAGACTCATTAAGGATATACATCCATCCTATTTTCTTGCGAAGAAAACCTGCACTAAACAGAAATGAGAAGTTTTACTTAGTGCACCATAATCACTTCCATAACTTGTTGGTACCACATTGAACCTTGTTTATCTTTTTCAAAACATAGGTTGGGTTTCTGCTATGGGTGATCGAACTTCATTCACAGACCTTAGTCTCATTTCTGTATACTTCATTGAAATTGATTCCTTTGGGAGACTCTTCATAAGTAGGTCTACCAAGCTTTTCTCCGTTTCAATGGTTAACTGCAATTACTCCTTTCTTGAGTAATTGACTTACCGTTCCTTGTCTAAGACTTGTATGTCTTGACTTTTCATTATAAGTCTTGTTAAAGACGTTATAGATCATATCCTGATTCACAATTAATCAAGACCTCCTGAGATGGCTTCTTCCAAAATAGGATCTCTACAAGTTAGGTTTTAAGCCATTTCTTCTCATTAATTGCATCTACTAATGCAATCAATTCTGAAAACATTACTAAAAATATTCCTCTTTGATTTTACAAAATAATTGTAACTTCTCTAGTGATCCTAATTAACATTTACAGTTAATTCACAAGAAGTCATTATAGACTTGCATACACTAGAGGCATAGAAAATTTGTAGGCAACTTATATATTTGCTATCTCAACAAATATAATACCTTGATGAGTAACTCTTTTACTCATACCCAATCCCCTACAAATTCATACCCAAAAAACATAGACAATGTCTATTTAACATTCTACATTATGTAATGCAAATGTTCATAATTTATGCATCGGTAATATCGTAACACCTCATCGTTGGATATTTGGTCTACGCCCAATCTTCCAATATGTTACATATTGACCGGTATTCCATTTTTCCCTTTCGATGTCATTTAAGACCTGCCAATTTCCAAATTTGGAACCTATAATTCTTATCGCAAGAATTATGTTCATGCCATACCATTGTTGTCTCAACAATTATGACGATTTTGGTTTTAAAATAATCCACCAACTAGAAAATTTTATACGACATTTTCGTATAAATTCTCCCCCTATTTCATGATAATTCTCAAATGCCAAAATGCAACTCAATATCATGAAATACCATTTGTGTCAAACATGTACCCCATAATTTCTAAATAGAAATTAAAACCTCAAATCCAATATACCGGTACGGGTACCATCATTATGGATCTGGCTTTCCTTTGCAAACATTCTAAACAAAGCCTCATTCAACTGCCACATGCGGGTAAATTGAATAGTCAATTTAAACCACGTACATCCAACCGTTATGCACCCTTAAAGGATTCCGAACTTCTAATACATTTATTAGATATCTCATGCTATCATAAAAAAATATATATGGCATTACTAACCCCAATCAAGAGGACTAAGTATTACTGTGAAAACCAATCATGTCACAGATGAATATGTGGATATAAAAATCACAGTTGCAAGTTTATGATATGCTTTACGAACATAACAGAGCATTAACAAAGGCTAGACGATAATATGCACAGATTGTGATTATAATGGCTCATCCACATAACATAGACATGCCGTAACTATTTCTAAGAAACCGAGATACTAAGGATGTATTAGTCTTTAAGATTGTTGGAAATATTATACTTATCTGATTTCATGGAAGTTTCCCTTGACCACAACCCTTAAGAGTTTGCGCGCCAATGATTGAATCAAATTCCCATAAACAACATCATGTTCCCGAACACGGTTTCCACTATAAATTTGAAGCTTGTTTTCCAACTTCCCTTATTCTCGTTTCCTCTGTCTTGTCTGAATTTAATCGTCTAAAACTGTTGGAAAATTTTGGGTAAAAACAGAGGATGGAACACGAAAAGAAATTGTTGTTGTACTCAAAAGCTTTCAAGGCTCGGGTGATTTCTTTTAGACGATTATTTCTACCCTCCCAATATAAATTGGCGATTGCAACAGGTATGCGAAATAATGCCTTCAGGATACAATGAAAGCCCTACAACAGGAAATTGGATTCAAGGTTTGCACCCCTTGACCCAACCAAGAACACATGAGAGAGATTTCTGATGATGCTTTAGATGGAGAGAAAATAGGTTGAATTCATTCTTTAGAATGGGAGAATTCCTTCACTACTTATAGGGTTATTCATGCCTATTGGAGATGCCTCTTCACTTCAAAAGACACATAAGGTGTCTGTTGGGAATGGTTGTATCCAACAAATCACACCTATTAGAGGTGTCCTTCATCTCCAACTAACATCCATTGTGTTTATCCAACCCGAACACTTGTCACACCTGACAAACCAAAAACGAAAAGGAATTTTTTTCTAAGTTATTGAAAATATCCAACATATTATCCAACAATGGTTCGAACTGTGCAATAAAGCTTCACCCACTTGCACTTCACGCCCTAGGAATTTTATAAGTTTGCACACAATTTCAAACATTCAACACTTTCAAGTTAATAAGTTTGCAGTATTTACAAACATCCTTCTTCCAGTTAATAGCGGAAGTATTTACAACCTTCTTCCACTTCTCTAAACTCATCAAATGCACCCCATAGTGCACCCAATTCATGCCATACTTTACCAACAACAATCAGCCAACAAAGAACATTTAGAATATGACACAATCAACTCTTTTATTGCATCAAATGGAAGAAATACAAAACTTTCCCACTTGGGGACTTACACAGACTTGTTCACTCCTTGAACTAAGTCCAAGTATTACTAAAACTCTCTTATTCACTCACATATGCAAACTTCACTCTCACATATGTTAGGATAACTCTCACACATGCTAGCTAACGAATTTCCCATGCCTTAGGACTATTTATACAGTATCTTTGCTTGGCCAAACCGTGCATAAGCATTACACACGCATGGGACAACCATCTGTCCCATCAGGTAGTTTCTATAACCGCCAGTTTGCTTTTCAATCGCCACCTTTTGTGTTGTCAAGCCAACAGATGCCACATCTGTTCTAGGAGGTTATGAACCTTCCACATGGTTATAAACTCCTTTATAACCGCTCCTCTTCATCACGTGTCATTGGCATGCTTGTGAATCTCGTAACCAACTTGTAACCGTCACTTGAGCCGTATTGCGCCACTTGTTGCGCCATACTGAATTCTGCCATGCTCCAACGTTCAGCCCTCTTAGCCCTGCATTTTTATTACTCTAAGCTAATTCACGGACACTCTTTAGGCTTTACATGTCAAGGCCAACTCCTTAAGATCACTCTAGTTACTCATGCGTCACGTATACTTCACTTCGCCAATTAGCTTGACAACAGCAATGCAAATCTTGCATTACTAACTTGTTTGCATTGTTCAAGCTTTGGAAAACCTTGAATTAATGCCATAGACCTACTCTTGATCTATTCTACACTCTTGCATCATCCTTGAGTTTGGGCCAACTCAATTCCATGGATATGCCTTAATGCCAACATCGCATGTTGCATCTGTCACTTTGGCTTCGTCTTGCCTTCTCCTCAATGAAGCCTTATTGTGTCGGTCAATAAGCTTCATTCCTTATCCAAATGTCTTTACAGTGTAACACTACCCTTTTGCTTCACTGGCCCTGCAGGGTCATGTCATTCTCGACACTTAACGGTCTATTCAGTATACCGCTATTATGGCTTCGCAAAGCGCCATTACGGCGGAACTCTGACTTAGCCTGCAACTCTGTAACGCGTCATCATTATGCGTCACTTGCAGCACCGTAATACCAAGCCAAACCACCCATGCCAACCTAGACGCGCGACCATGCTGGCCTTCCATATGCGGCTACCAAAATGAAGGTGTGCGACAATCAACGGTCACCCTTCAATCCCAGGACCAAATCTTAGCCGTCCAAGGTTACCAGATAATGCATGGTAACCTTTGTCCCAAAACCCTAGTTTGGCCACGCCAAACCCCGCCAATGGCATGTCGACCTAGACGTACCACCATGCTGATCTTCCCTATGCGGCTACCAAAATGAAGGCTTGCGACAATCAACGGTCTCCCTTCAATCTCAAGAGCAAATCCTAGCCGTCCAAGGTTACCAGACAACACATAGTAACCTTTGACCCGAAACCCTAGTTTGGCCATGCCAAACCACGCCAAGGCATGCCAACCTTTCTGCGCCACCATGCTGGCCTTCCCTATGCGTCCACCAGAACGAAAGCGTGCGACGATCAACGACTACCTTTCGTCTTAAGATGCAAAATCTCGACCGTCGAAAGTCACCAAGCTAGCAAGTCTCCCAAACTCAACTTGCCAGGAAAAAATAATATGTTACATGTTTTCCACAAAAAACATTCCAGACATCAACACGTATCACAAACTGGGGATCCTATTTGGGTATTGGTTTGGCGGTTTACAACGTGCGGCGTACACTACGCCCGTCATAAGTAAGTGTCATAAGGATGAGGCGGTGAGTAAATACAGGGAGTTAATTATGAAACGCTCCTTTTTATGGAACATCAATTTCATGCGTTAACGGTTTTATGGAATATCAATTCAATGTGTTAACGGTTTTATGAAACATCAATTTCATGCGTTAACGGTTTCCACCTCCTACCATTTGCTCACCCATTTTTTTCCATTCCTTAATGAGACCAGAGTACGTTTCACTTCGACTTGTATAAATAGGTCTTACCTATTTACACTGAACAACAAGTTCAGTAAGGAACATACAACACTTAGAAAATATTTGCTAGCTTTCCATTTGTTAGCTTCCCACTTTCTGATACAAGTCGTAGAAAACAACTACTATTTCAGAAATCAACTATTATGGTCTCATCACTTTCCTTGCTTTCCTCCCCAAAACCAACCCATTCTCCTTCACTTTGTGACCGAGGAAAGTCTGGAACGTCCATTTCTTGGTTTAGGCCGGACTTGTAAAGATTGATATCTCGAATCTAAAGTACTCCCATGCAGTATATTATTTAGGGTTTAAATTCATTTTCCCCTCAAATAGTGTTACAATAATTTCTGATCCCTTTTAGGGATTTTTTGTCTCTCTTTTTTCCCCTTTTAGGGTTATATTTCCCCTTATTTATATAGTTGTGAATTTGGGTCTTCCTCTAATTTCGAGGTAAGAATTATCCTCTTCACTTTCCATGCATGCCTCCTGGAATTAATCTTCCATGCATGCCTCCTGGCATTAATCTTCCATGCATGCCTCCTGACATTAATCTACCTTGCATGCCTCCTGGAATTGATATTCCATGCATGCCTCCTTTCTTCTATTGACTGCGACTGTCAATATTTGAATGGTATGACCTGCTGGCTGACTTCCTTGACTGGAGGCTGGATGGAGGTTGACTAGCAGCCGACTGAGTACTTGGCTATAAATAGGTTGGCAGTGCGACTGTCAACTTGGATGGATGTTAGTTGGCAGCACCGCTGGTAACATGAATGGAAAATGTATGAGAGTGCGGCTAGGAAGCTTGGCTTTGACCGTTAACCTATATTTGATTTGACCATTGATTTTGTCGGTTGACCCGTTGTTGACTTTGACAATTGACCGACAATTGACTTTATGTAACATTGGGCCGGCTGGTGAGCTGTGTCGGATGGCTGGATGGCAGGCTTGGATGATAGCAAAATGGTGGCCCATGTAGTATTCTGGCCCGATATACGGTAATTCTATCACGGTACAAACAAAATTAAAAGACAAATCATTAGTACAAAACAAGGTTTGGACAAATTTTCCTTTGTTAGTGGTGGTCAGGATTTGTCCTATCAGAGATAAATTAAGGACTTTCGTTCTCCTAACCACCCCTACAACTCGCACGCGTGGCATTAATTCCAATATTATGAATGAAAAATGAATACTCAAGTCAAGATATGGATTTTCAAAAATTATAACGGGGAGGTTCAAACTCATGACCTATTATGTCATAAGAGTGGCCTCTAACTAGTTTTCCACCTTGGTTGGAATTAATAGAAAAGATAAATCAACGGTGGTGGTTTATTCAACTTAAATATCATAATTGCTTTATTAATTAGTGTTTCACTAATTGCACATAATAAATAATCTATTCATTATAAAGTGTTTTATTAATATGTATTTTACTAATTGCTCATAATAAATGACTAATCATTTTTTTAATTATAAATGTTTTCTTAATTAACTATAATATGTATTTCTATTAATAAGTAATTTTGATAAATAAATTCAATAGACATTTTTGGCGACAATGAGTAGTAGAAGAGGTGGAGGTCGAAATATTAGTGGTGGTTAAGGGAGACGCCAAGAACAATTATATTTTTTTTTGTTCTTTTGTCATAAAAGGTTCTACCTAAATACCACCTACGCTTTTCCTAATTACCACCCACGGTTTAAAATGATAAAAATTGTAGATCTAAAGTAAAGTGGGTGACTAAAATGCATCTTCTTTGACAATTACCTAACAGGTTAACACCATTAGGTCTACCAAAAATAAGTTACCACCCATAATAGCCATGACGGCCACCGCCGCTGCCACCTCACCACCACCCAAAATTAATTTTAAATTCTAATTGATTTTAGTTTCAGAGATTAGATAGATCGATTCCAGTTTTTTATAGAGACATATTAAGTTTTAACTTTAATAGATTAGGGCTTAATTTCGAAAAACTATAATAGGAACAAATGTGATTATAGGACTATATTATTAGGGTTTAAAGACACTTGCAAGTTCCACTAAAATCCATTATAGGAACAAATGTCAATCAATCTTTTGTAGGAGTAGATCGTCAGTGCCTTTGTTATATGGAAGAACTATAACTAAGATTCATCCATGCAAATGTAATACGCAGTAATGGAGGTGGGGAGAAGTGGTTGTAATGGTAATGGAAAAAATAACGGTATTTCTGTATCATGGTGTAGCGGAGAAGAAGGTGAGTAATTATTACCTACTATTGATTAGGTTTACAACTACTAAGTTTTTAGACCGCGGGTGGTAATTAGGAAAAACGTGGGTGGTATTTAGGTAAAACCATCATAAAATGGGATACGAAGTCCATTTTTCACATGTATCCAACTTTCCAAGAGTTTTTTCTCCCTCTTTCCTCAAAATCCTGGATTCTCCCCTGGTTTGTGGTGGAAGAAGTAGTGATGGGGTATGTTGGTGAGTAGTGATGGAAAATATTAATTTTATGTTCACTAGTACAAATATGGGCTTTGGTGACTGTTCAAAGGTGAAAACAATGACAGTTCACTAATGAACTGTCACCAAAGAGTTGATGGGGAGATATAGGTAACAGTTTCTTTCTAAAACTCACACTAATAATGGGATACAATCATGACAGGTTTAGAACTGTTATTGAATAATTTTACAGTTACATTTTTTATATAAAAATGTTACTATAACTTGATATATGATAACAGTTAAAAACTGTTACTAATTTTAAGATATTGCAATAGTTTTTATATAAAACTGTTAGTTAACTGGAAAGTTATAGATAACATTTTTTCTAATTACCGCCATATTAACATGAAGAGAAGTATCGGGAAAGAAGAAAAAAAAGTACAATAACGGCAAAGATGGGTTGTCAAAATACTATGCAAAGATGTAAACTGAATTCGCACCGCACAATCCCATTTTTTTTTAACCTAACCTCCTAATTCTCCACTTCTTCGCTCTTCCTCTCCCATTCTTCCCCACCATGTTTCCTAACTCCAACCATCGCCATAACCACCTATGCTTTCACGCCCTCAGTACACATTTCTTGAGCACTAAAACTGGCACAGAGGATTTTGATCGAACATGAAAATGAGGGGCTTTGGTCAAGTAAATCAAAAATCAAATTGGGGATCTAAGCCATCAAGATTTTAGATTTTAATTAGAAATTAACCACTTCCTCTGATCGGACGACGACCGAAGGTAGGAGAATGTTTGTGCAGACAAAATCAAATTCAGTTATAATTTCATCAAATCCAGATTCAAATCGACATGATTAAACAAATTCATCATGTAATTCTTTCGTATATAATCAAACCAACGGATTTCCCGTTCCAACTTATTACAAACTTCATTAGATCGTTTGATTGATTCGGACTCTAAACGAATCCTGTTTTCCGAAAAACGGAGTTCTTCAACCGTTTGGTTAAGAAAACGAAGTTCTTCACATATTCCGACCATATACCAATAATTTGACCCATGTCCAATTTTTGAAGACAGTGGTGGGTATTTAGAATTATTGGGTCTGTTGTGAAATCGAATTTGCAGGCTAAAGAAATGCAGAGAAGGAGCTATATAAGGTGCAAAACAAACATCAAACTGATTGATCCATCACCAGTTTCACGTCTACAGGGTGTTCGACAAAAAGTCCCAAAAGAAACAACAGGAACCAGCTTCTTCCTCTCGACCTTCCAATACCAGTTGTCTTTTAATTTTTCTTCATCTTCAAGGTATTACAAACTCCTTAAAAGTAGTCGACCTTGTTGCAAGATGAAAATGGTAAGTAACTATAACTTTGAAATTCAAATATAAAAAGTAGCACCACCAAGTTCTTGATCATATCTCCAATGAATACGCATTTTCAGGGTTTTATAAAATGACCATAGATGTATTAGTAGTCCTGGTGAGAAACCATGTTTAGTTATAAGGTAATTATTAGCTTCGACTGTATATTGTATATTTAGTGGTTTTAAGGCTCAATTATAATTGGTTTTATATTTATTAACTACAATGATTTGAGATGAATTTTGGCTAATTAAGTTGGTTTCTTAAGGGTCATAGGGTTGCTTGTACAGTGTATTAAAATCCCTACCAAAATGTAGCAGAGATATTATCATAGGATTCACTAATGTGGAGTTTCTTCGAATTTGTTTTTGTTTGTGATAATGTTGACACTTGAAATACTGAACACTTTTCTTAAGAGAACATTTAGTCATAACAATACAGGTTGTTCACATAGTATCATATTGAGATTTCGTTATTAAGCGATGGAAAGTGTTTTGCTCTCTTGATAAGGACCTTCATTGGAGTGACAGAAATAGTTAGTTCTTTGTCATTGTGTTTCTAACTGATATTGAGCAAGTTGTTAGTGCAGTGTCTGTTAGAATTATTTTGAGAGCCGAAACAAAAGATTTAGGCTTGGACTTAAAAAAAAAAAAAAAAAAAAAACAGTTTTTGCTTAGTAAGTCATGAAGACAGCATGAATATGTTGTGGTAGAAAATTGGGAATCGGAAGAGAGGATTTAGTCCTTTAATTGGAATATGGATAGAACCTATATTGGTCTATCTATTGCGTAAGAAGTGACTATAGGGGACGGAATCCGCATTGTGCGATTCTCTTGGATATTGGGATCCTTGTGGTATTTTGTCACTTCACACTTTGTGTTTAACATAACTTGGGGGACTAATCAATATTTGTGTTGTTCAAAAATGTTAGGCTTACAATTGTGGTTGTTGTATTTTCTTTTATCTTTTTTAAAATTGTCTTGATAAATTGAATGCTAACCTATGTTCAGTTTCTAAATAATGCATTGTTCTGCTCAATAATTTGAGGAAGCCTAAAACAAAATAGTGTGTTATCCTACATACTAACAGGAGCTTGGAGAAGGTAGAATCCCTTGAGCTTTCCTTCAAGTATGGCTCCCTGGGATGCTTAGAGATATTTCCATATATCCCTTGAGCTTTCCATCAAGTGTGGCTCCCTGGGATACGTAGAGATATTTCCATATTACAGTCCGTGTAACTTTAGGACATATAACTTCCCCTGCTGTGTTGTCTAAGGTGACATAACACATAATGTTGGTTATCCACAAAGTCTTAGGATCAGCACGTTATCATGCTTGACCTATCTCATTCTTTCGTATCCATAAAGACTCTAAACAATGTTGAGTAAGTTCATATTTATGGGCAATGTATTGAATGTTGATTTCATTGTACAAAAAATGTATCATTCAATTTTGATTTCTTTGATTTCAACCTGTTCTTGAATGTCACATGAACTTTAGTGTCGTTTTTTTTCGTCGGCCCCCACCGCGTAAGCGGTCATATAGTATTTAAACACTTTAATTCTGGCTCTTCCTCTTATACTTTTTCACCTCCTGAAGGACATCCTTTTCACAATCCTTGATGTGGCTGTTTCAATTCTTGTCTTTTTTCTCCGGTGAGTTGCTACCTTATTTTAACCTACTCCAGTTTTTAACCTGCTTAAGAGAAGAGCCACATCGGCTACGAACAAGGTTGCTAATTTCTGTCAAATTCTCAATCCATGTTTCAATTTTTTTTTAATCCATGTTTCAATTTTTTCCTCATCCTTTGATTCAATTATGATTTGTGGGGTTTTTGACTAAGTTTTGTTTTCTGATCTGGGTGTAGGTTAAAAGTGATGTCTGTGAATATGGAAAGCAGAATACTTCTGGGTCAGTGGGATCTACAATTGGGAAAGTGGAGGGTATTGTGACCAGTATTTTTGGTCTTGTTTGTGACAAGTTTATGAATTTACAGGATGATCTTCTATATTTCTTTGGTAACAAGGTACTGTTTCATTTGTTTCTTAACTATCTCTTTTGTGTTGCAAAGAGTTTCATTGCCGTTTTTATTGATCATTGATTGAATTCATGTAGTCCAAGTTGGGTATAAAAAACGCAGGAGTTATACTTTGAGGTTCCTCTTAGTGTGCCTAGATGTACTGTAACTCTCTGTAAGTATACCGTGATTTTCGTCATATGCTCTAGGAATTGAACAGACTTCATACTAACTGTTTTTATCCTAAATGTGTATAAATTTGATTGTGGGTTATGGTGCTTCTCTCTGCTGAATTTGGTTGGGCTGCCCCAGATTTGGTAATCAAGTGATATAATTTTGAAACTAGTTCATTCTATATGTTGTTAGATTTGAGTATTGTTACTTTGAAGTCAGTGGACCGTAACAACCACATGCAAATTTTAGCTTTAACTATGGTTATATGCATTTAATGGTGGTTATATATTTTCATTCAATGATTTTTATCCCCATTGGTTTGTTTACAACAAGTAGGATACTTGTGCTGTTGAGAACTTATTATGTCATGAGAAACTTAGGCCGATTTTGAGAAATACAGCTTTATTATGTTGTTTGTTGTAAATGATTACACTGTCAAAGATAGTACGGACTAAGATGGATTGGTTTTTCATAGTGGTGTGGTTAAGATTTGGAAACATAAGCAATGTTAATTATTTTGTCTATTAATTTGTTGCAGAAGAAGTTCGAGAAATATGAAAAATATAGACCATGGAAGAGTGGATAAACCACGTTCAAGCATTGGTAACTTTGATGTCAAAGCTGTGTTGGTCCATATTTGGGAAATGAAACCTGGGCAAAGTAGATGTCGACCATTTCTACAAAGAAATGGATATTATTTCCAGTTTCATTTTTAGTTTGTTTCTGTCAGTACTCAGTATACTTAAATACGAAGTCTACTGAATTATGCACATTAAGTTGTATTAAATTTATTTGGTACGGAATTTCTAGTTCCGTGTTGCTTATTAAATCAATTCAAAAATTCAAAAATATTTCTAAGTTATTGTCATTTTGATATTAGTTATCTCACTCAGGCCTGGTGTATAATGACATTTTAACAAATAGGATGTACGGTGACAGTTTTATTTAGAAAATTATACATACAATGACAGTTTCAGTGAAAGAAATGTTACCTTAACATAAGAAATTGAGTTTTTGATGACAGTTTTATTTAAAAGATGTTACGGTAACTTGTGAACAATGACAGGTTTGTATAGAAACCGTTTCCTTATTAGAAGAAATTGTGTTTCTGATGACAGTTCCATTGAGAAAACGATACAGTAAGTTGTCAACAATGACATCTTTATAAAGAAACTGTTACATTAAGTCATGATTCTGTAACAGTTTCTTATAGAACTTTCGTAATAGAGCCTTTGGTGACAGTGCGAAAAAATTCTAAACTGTTACATAAGCATTTTGGTGACAGTTTTTAACTGTCACCTAAGCCCATTTTTGTACTAGTGGTTGTCGTTACAACATCGATAACATCGTAGTGTGGAAGATGTGGTTAGTTGTTTTTAACACTTTTGATAAATGAAGGTACCATATATTTCCGGGATGATATCATACAAGATAATATTTTCATGATCGTAGTTGGATCACCCAAATGGTACCCCTGTTATTTAAGTTTATTTAAAATTACAACAATAAAATTTTGTTGTAATCCATGTATTTTTGCTTTTCCTGTAGTCTACGGTGAAAGGTAAGTGGAACGTCTTCGCGATGTTGATTAGTGCATGTGGATTTATTTTCCTGGATTTTTCTGTCATAGTTTTTGGTTTCATTTTGTTGCGTCAATGTTACTATTTTTTATTCGCAATCTTGATAATTTAGATGGCTAAATTATTACACCATGGTTGTTTAGTACTCTATTCGTACAAGACACCACATAATCATTTTAGGTGGGGTTTTCAAATTTTAGGTTTTCTTGCAAAGGAAAGTAACGGACTATTGTATGTTTACGGATTCCAATAATGAGAAACTATGTATGCCCGTGCCTTTATGGCACGAGTTAAGCCCTAGTATATTATATATTAACACCTTTACAAGGTTCGGGAACATATTTAGACAAAAAAAAAACCTCGAAGAAATTAGAGATAATTTCAAACACATTTACGATAAATTAACTATTTAACGGTTCCTTGATAGAAACCGTTACTTTGGGGTATATTCCTGGAAACTGGAATCTTGTGGCATATCCCCAAGATGATAGTCGATTTTGGGGTATATCCCCAATTTTCCCTTGGGGTAATTTGCGTTACCTCCCCTGGAGAAGATAATAATTTGAGTTACCTCCCCTACAGAGATAAAATTAGTGAAACCACCCCTCGTTACATATTCCGTCAAAAGATCTGTTATCTTCCAACTAAGATGTATACGTGTGGCATATAAAACAGATTGTAGACACGTGTAGCACTTTGATACCGAAAATTTCCTCGACAAAAAAATAATACCAAACCTCCGATCCGACAGGTGTAGAATGTCGGACTGGGAGTCCAATTTTGGGCATACTCCTTTATAGAGTGTGCGCACAACATACTTTTTATAATAAAAGCTTAGGCCTAGAAAGGCACTAAGAGTAGTACACAAGGTTGTTGTTGGCCCCGGCTGAAGAGGAATCCCTCAGCCTGCCGATATTGTTCTTAATCGAAACAGCAAAATGAAAAGTGTAGAACTTTTGATCGCGAGTAACAAGACTAAGATTAAGTAACACAAAAGATATAGGATTAATTTCCAAATTTTCATTCTGATGAGTAAAGTTGGTGCTTCTTTCGTAGTAAGGAAGGTGAAATCTTTGGTTGGCAGCTTCAGTGTAAAGGAACTTGAATCTATCTAAGATGTCCATTGATTTAGCAGATATGGAAATATTGGTATGCTGCATCTCCTTAGCCCATTGGAAAGCTAGATCTGCTCCTCCTGTAACCCCTCTTTCTCCATAGTATCATGTATATCCTCTTGAGTCAATGGTAGTTCCTGCAAAATCTGTCATAGTTAGAGCATGATGAAAAAATAGAGTTTGCAGAGTCATAGATAGTGCATATGCTTATATGCTTGCCCAAACATGTTTCAGTATTCCATTTATAGTTGGGATTGCCTTGTTGCAAGTCAATGACAGTTTCCTCTGGAAGAAGAGGGAAATTGTTCAGAATATGGTCACGCATAGAATGTATTCTATTGTGATTACACAACTATTGTTTAATTCTGAGGACAATATTCCCTACATGAGGATGGATGTGATTGAAGGTAAATTCACATATGGATTTCCAAATGTGCCAACAAGTAGTAGCATAAATGCTGCAACCCGTATTTCCCAGTTGAAACCAGGAGTTCAACCATTCTATAAAGATGGTGTTGTGATCAAATAAAATATGGTGGTGTTTGTAGGTGAAAATGGTTTCTGCTGATTTCGGTAATTACAGGTGTGCAAGTGAGAAACAATTTAAACCCTAAACAATGTACTGTAAGGGAGTACTTTAGATACGAGAGATCAATCTGTACAAGTCCGGCCTAAACCAAGAAATGGCCGTTCCAGACTTGCTTCGGTCACAAAGTGAAGGAGAATGGGTTGGTTTTGGGGAGGGAAGCAAGGAAAGTGGTGAGACCAGAATAGTTGATTTTGGAAGAGTAGTTGGGTTACTACGACTTGTTATCAGAAAAGTAAGAGAGCTCACGAGGTGAGAGCTAGCAAGTAAGTATTTCTAAGTGTTATATCTCCCGTATGAACTTGTTGTTCAATGGAAATAGGTAATACCTATTTATACAAGTCGGAATAGAAACGTACCCTAGTCTCACTAAGGAGTGGGGAAGTAAATGGGAGGATGTGGTAACCGTATGCATAGAATTGATGTCCATAAAGTTGTTAATGCATGAAACTGGTTTTAATGAAACTTATAACGTTATGGAATTGATGTCCCATAAAGTTTTTAACGCATGTGCTTTATGTCGCATGAACGTTTCACACATAACTTCCTGTATTTACTACCCGCCTCATCCTCATGACACTTCCTTATGACGGTCGTACTGTACGCCGCACGCTGTAAACCGCCAAACCAATACCCAAAGAGGATCCCCCAGTTTATGTTGATGTCTCGAATGTTTTTGGAAAACATGTAGCATGTTGTTGTGGCTTGGAAAGTCAAGCTCGGGAAACTTGCTAGCCTGGTGACTTTCGACGGTCGAGATTTTGCATCTTGGGAGGAGGGGAAACCGTTGATTTTTGCACGCCTTTGTTTTGGTAGCCGCATAGTGAGGGTCAATGTGGTGGCGCGGCTAGGTTGACATTCCGTTGGCATGGCCCGGTTTGGCGTGGCCAAACTTAGGTTTTCGGGCCAAAGGTTACCATGTGTC
The DNA here is from genome assembly GCA_023529315.1 of Papaver bracteatum. Lineage (NCBI taxonomy): Eukaryota > Viridiplantae > Streptophyta > Magnoliopsida > Ranunculales > Papaveraceae > Papaver > Papaver bracteatum. The sequence continues at coordinate 55,048 of JAJJWX010005153.1, forward strand.
ATCTGGTAACCTTGAATGGCTAGGATTTTCTCCTGGGATTGAAGGGAAACCGTTGATTGTTGCACGCCTTCGTTTTGGTGGCCGCTTAGGGAAGGCCATTAGGGTGGCACGACTAGGTTAGGCTTGGCATATGGGGCCAAGGGTTCGCCTTGGGTGTGGCTAGCTTTAGCAAGGTGCGATTTTGGCTTGGCATGTAGGGCCATGGGTTTTCCATGGGCGTATGGCGTGGTTAGGGCCAAGGCAAGGGCGTTTGGCTTGGCATGGTCTGACTAGCATAACTAGGGACAAGGAAGAGTGCGTTTGGCATGGCGCGGCTAGCTTGGGCTAGGTGCGGCTTTGGCTTGGCATGTGGGGCCAAGGAGTGCTATAGGCGCATGGCGTGACTATCTTGGGCTAGGTGTGGTTTTAGCTTGGCATGTGGGGCCAAGGGTATGCCATGGGCGTATGGCGTGGTTAGGGCCAAGGCAAGGGCGTTTAGCTTGGCATGGTGTGACTAGCATAGCTAGGGCCAAGGCAGAGTGCGTTTTGCATGGCGCGGCTACCTTGGGCTAGGTTTGGTTTGGTTTGGCATGTGGGCCAAGGGTTTGTCATAGGCGCATGGCACGGCTAGCTTGGGCTAGGTTTGGTTTGGCTTGGCATGTGGGGCCAAGGGTTTGCCATAGGCTCATGGCGTGACTAGATTTGGCTAGGTGCGGTTTTGGATTTGCATGCAGGGCCAAGGATTTGACATAGGAGCATGGCGTGATTAGGTCCAAGGCAAGGGCGTTTGGCTTGGCATGATGTGACTAGCATAGCTAGGGCCAAGGCAATGTGCGTTTGGTCATGGCGCGGATAGCTTGGATAGGTTTGGTTTGGCTTGGCATGTGGGGCCAAGGATTTTCCATAGGCGCATGGCATGACTAGCTTGGGCTAGGCGCGTGACCAAGCTAGGGTTTTGGGGGAAAAGGTCGTTTGGTAACCTTAGACGGACAGGATTTGCTCTTGTAATTGAAGAGCAACCGTTGATTGTTGCACGCATTCATTTTGATAGTAGCGTAGTGAAGGCCAGTAAGGTGGCGCGACATTGGGACATGTCGAGGTGCATTTGGCATGGCGCGGTAGGTGTGGTTGGCATGATTTTCCATTGGCACAGAGGTGCGGTTAGCATGGTCGGCATTCTTTGGCGCGGTTTGTGTGGCTGGCATGATTTGCCATTGGCACAGAGGTGCGTCTAACATGATTGGCATGCTTTGGCGCGGTCGGTGTGGCTGGCATGATTTGCCATTGGCACAGAGGTGTGGCTAGCATGGTTGGCATGCTTTGACGCGGTCGGTGTGGCTGGCATGATTTGCCATTGGCACAGAGGTGCGGCTAGCATGGTTGGCATGCTTTGGCGCGGTTGGTGTAGCTGCCATGATTTTCCATTGGCACAGAGGTACGGCTAGCATGGTTGGCATGCTTTGGTGCGGTCGGTGTAGCTGGCATGATTTTCCATTGGCACAGAGGTGCGGCTAGCATGGTTGGCATGCTTTGGTACGGTCGGTGTGGCTGGCATGATTTTCCTTTGGCACAGAGGTGCGGCTAGCATGGTTGGCATGCTTTGTCACGGTTGGTGTGGCTGGCATGATTTGCCATTGGCACACGTGGGAATTAGGGTTTGGCTTGATAACCCTAATTTGAAAAAGATACCCCAGTAATTATTTAGAGACACATTAAAGGTTTCAATTAATGTGCCTAGTAAATGGTTGTTACTTTAAATGTTGTGACATCACTGTCTGTTAGGGTTTAGTATTTTACGATTTTAACCCTAAGCTAAAAACCACCATCAACAGGTGGCTCCCAAGAATTTCCTGCCACACCATAGTAGCAGTAGTGCAATTTAAAAACACGTGGGACATGGTTTCTTCTTCCCCACTATTGCAAACAGTGCATATAGGATTGATATAGTGAAGAATGCTTGCTATTTTGGCATTAGTGTGTAGGATTCCATGAGCATATTTTTAAATAAAGATTTTGATTGCTGGTACTATATCCATATCCCACAGAGTATCCCAATTTCCAGAAGGGGGGTCATTTCTGTAGAGATGGTTAGTTTTATCCATGTACAACCCCTTGACTGAAAAGGCTCCTGTATTATTGAAACTCCAGTTGATTTTGTCCTCTTCATTTGGGTGAGTCTTCAAATTTAAGATGCTAGCTTCCTCTTCAATACTAAGGAGGTTGGAGACCTGATTTACATCCCATTTTCCATCATGGAGAAGTAAGGAATTAAGCTTGTTGATATGTTTAGGACATTGTTGAGGTTTTTGAAGTTTTATAGTAGTATTGGGTATCCAGATATCCTCCCAGATTTGAATTCTTCTACCATTTCCAATTTTCCAAGTGCAGTGTTGTTGAATGTTTCTTAACCCTTCTAAGATTCCTTTCCATATCCAAGAATTTCCATCCTTATATTTAGTGTCCATGTTGAGAACATTTTTCCTAATAGGTATCTAGCATCCATGAGTTTGTACCATAAAGATTCCTTGTCTTGTTCAAGTTTCCAGCCTATCTTAGTGATCATAGCACTGTTGAATAATTCCATTTTCATAAATCCCAGACCTCCTAGATCTTTCGGTTTACAAACAGCTGCCTAGGCTTTAGGATAATACCCAGATGGGTTTTCTATATTTTTTTTGCCCAGAAGAAATATCTTTGGAGGTTGTTGATATCCTTGTAGGTTTTCTTTGGGATCTTGAAGCAATTCATTTGGTAGATGCAGGAAGAAGAGGTGACAGAACTTATTATAACCTCTCTTCCTGCAGGATTTAGAGGGGTATGTTTCCAACCTGTGAGTCTTAACTTCAGCTTTTCAACTCCATGCTTGAAAGAATTGATTTTTCTCCTATAGGTAAATAGAGGATACCCCAAGTATTTATCATCTAGTTGAAGAACTTGAACTCCCATCTTATTACTAATTTGAGGAATAAGCTCAGGACTAGTGTTTTTGCTGAAGAAAATCCCAGATTTGTGAAAGTTGATTAGTTTCCCAGAAGAACTGCCAAAATTTTGAAGGAGTTGCATAATGTTTTGGGCCTATGTGGAGTTAGCTTTGCAGAAAATCATACAGTCATCAGCAAATAGGAAGTGCAACTTTGCAATTTTTTATTCCATGAATGATGTCCCTTTCCTCAGCATGCAGCAGATTTCTTGAGAGAGTTTTCATGCAGAACAGAAATATGTATGAATAAAGAGGGTCTCCTTGTCTAAGGCCTCTAGAAGGTTTAAATTTTTTATCAGGGGACTCATTAATGAGGACACCTGAAGTAGAAATTGAGATGCATTGGAAAATCTTTTTGCGATACAACAACAACGGGGGTTTTGAAGTTTACATCTTTCTTTTGCCTGATATCCTCAAGCTTGCATTTTTATTTTTATTTTGGTGTGTCACGGAATTCGATCGTTTAATAGGTTAGTTGTTCCCCAATGATGATTGGGTCTGTGGATTTGTGTTTGGAAATACGTTTGTTTTCTCCATTATCCCAATTTTCTTCATAGTGGTGATAAGGAACCCCCAGTCCACTCTGTCAAAAGCCTTTGCCATATCAATTTTTATTCACATGGTGCCATTATTTCCTTTCTTTCCTCTATTAGATCTCATAGAGTGCATGATTCCATGGGCAATAGCAATATTATCAGAGATTTGCCTTCCTGGAATAAAAGCATACTGGTAGGGTGATATGATTTTGTTTAAAAGAGGTTCCATTATTTGGGATAGGAGTTTAGAGATGATTTTGTAGGTTATGTTGCAAAGACTGATAGGTCTGAAGTTGGATAGGAGTAGAAGGGTTATCAGTTTTGGGTATTAGAGCTATGAAGGTGGCAATCATTTCTTTTAACAGGTGACCAGATAAGAAAAAGTGTTGAACCATGGAGATAATATCCTTTCCAAGAACTTCCCAATTGAGTTTAAAGAAATTTGGTTGGAATCCATCAGGACCTGGGGCCTTGTCATTTTCCATACTGAATAAGATGGTTTTGATTCCAGAGGGCTCATGTTTTCTGTTTAGGATGATGTTAGCCTCACTGGTTATGGTTTGGAGTATCAGGATAATAATTTCAGGAGAAGGTTGTGTTGTTTCAGCAGTAGCCATAGAGAATAAATGGTTGGTGAAACAATCCTTGATTTCTTGCTATTATGTAATCCATCTTTAGTTTGAATAGAGTCTATTTTGTTCCTTATGGTTCTACTTTTAGTGGCTTTGTGAAAGTAACCGGTTTTTTGATCTATCAGCTTAATGAATTGATCTCTGCTCTTTGTTTTCCATAACTTTTCTTCTATGTCATGCCAATTCTTGAGTTGCTTTCTAGCATCATCAATAGCTTGCCCTCTTTCAAGTCTGAAGTAATGAGTGTGAAGCCAAGTGAGGTATTGTTTACACTCTTCAATATTGGTTTTGATGTTCCCATAGACCTCCTTATTCCAGACTCTGATTTTTAACTTGATATCTTTAAGTTTTATGGAAATAGAGTATGCACTTGATCCTGTAATAGTCTTGTTCCAGCATTCATCTATGATTTTCCTGCAGTCAGCATGATCAAACCAAGGACCAAAAATTTGAAAGGGATCTTACCATTCTTCCAATGAGGATTTGTGTTTAAAAGTATAGGGTGGTGATCAGATCCAATGTCTAGCATGTTATTGATAGTGGTGTTTGGATAAATATCCATCCAGCTATCATTTTCTAGACCTCTGTCAAGTCTTTGCTCAGTGAGAGCATGACCTTTTCTCTTGTTTGACCAAGTGAAGGGACACCCAGTGAATCCAATATCAATAAGATCTTAGTTTTGTATTTTTTCATTGAAAGAAGCAGTTTCATTAGTATGAATGGGATAAGAACTGAATTTTCCAGAGTCATGAAGAATAAAGTTCATATCCCCCATGACAAACCAAGGAAGTTTATGATTTTTAGCAGTGTTCTCAATATGAGTCCAATATTTCAACTTGGAATTAGTATCAGAAGGATTACCATAAAAATCAATGAATAACCAAGAGGGATTATTGGCACTTCTGATAGTAGCATTAATATAGTTTTTGGACCAATCTAAAATTTTCAGGTTTAGATTGCTTTTCCATATTAAGGCTAGCCCTCCAGCTGTGCCACTTGTCCCTCCTGGTTAACATACTAGTAATTGTTTACTCCTAAGGAGTGCATAATCTTCTTTAATATATCATTCTTTTGTCTAGTTTCAGACAAAAATATGATATCAGGGTTTAGTTTATTGAGCATATCATTTAGATAATTCTCAGTATCTCTTGTGCCTAATCCTTGACAATTCCAAGCCAAGGTTGTGAAGAATTTCCAGAAATTGGATACATCAGGATATTTTGAGGTGAGTCTTCTAGCTATACTATCATAGTACAACTGGGCTAACCAAGAAACATTATTGAACATAATGAATATAGAAGACCAGTAGTAAGTCATAGAGCAAAGTAAAGCTACCTTGATACCAGCAGAGAAATCCAAGGAACCATTTGCCATGGGATTAAGAGACTGGTAATCCTCCATATGGTTATCAGTAGTCTGGTGTAGAAACTGGTTATCAATTGTCTGGTCCTTGAAACGCTTGGCATCAGCTAATTCCAGGCTATTGAGGAAATAAGATGAGGAACTGGGGGTAGCCTTCTTCCTCTTGGAATCAAGGCAAGTGTTATAACAAGTACTGATAGAATTGTCATTTAAATTCTCAAAAATGTGATCCTTTTTCTTGCCTTTCCATGCAGCTTTTTTCTTCTTAGATGCTTCTTCTTCCAACCTATCTTTCATATGATCCAAGATGGGAAGGGGATGAGATTGAGTGGGCTTTTGTTTTTCTTTGACTAGGAATAATTTCTCGGCAACAACAAGATTAGCAGCATAAGAGTCTTCATCATTGTTGTTCAAGTCAGTGTTGTTATTGGAGACTGTTCTTGCAGCAGTTTTCCATGTTGGAAGCTTCTTTTTGTAAGCATATGATATCTTTTTAGCCAGATCTAACCTTTTGTATTTGAATTGACATGCTAAGACATCAGGGTGTGGAGAGATTTGGGATTCAGTTGAAGGTGTTTGGGTATGAAATTCATGAGGTTGAGCTCCAAATATGATGGCAGTGTTGGTTGTAGAGGCCATACTTGCTACAGACTTCTCCAACTTCAATCTTTTAGTAAATTTTAATTTTTCTTCAATGGAAGCATCATCATCATCATCAGAATAGTTTCTATGGATAATATCTTTCCCAGCTTGAACTTGTTTTTGTCTAGGAGTAATGGGTTTAGGTGCTGGTTGAGGAATTAGTAAATGTGTATAATCATGGTTGTTTTGATTTGCTGTCACATGGCATGGAGGCTTGGATGATCTAGAATCCTACAAACCTTGCAGAACTTTATTCCATTTAGAGCATAGGCACACTCCAGCCAGTGTGATATAGTAGGTGTTTCAAACGCTTCTACTCCAAATTTGAGAGCTCTGGTAGTGTTGATAGTAATCTTGACGTCCACATTTTTTTCAAATCCGTCTCTTCCATACGGTTTTTTTGATCCTTGAAAAACTCCAATTGGTTGGATGATATTTGGTATGTCTTGTATGATGTGGGTGGGAATTATCTTAATAAGAAGCCAGATCATAACCTTAAAGAATAATTCTTCATCAATAAGATTAGGTCCCATAGCTAGGACACCTACTAATACCATTAACTTATCAAAAACTCCTCTAGTTCCTCCATCCCTCAAGGTGGAATAATCTTCTTCATTTGTGGTTCTTACAATGTAAAAGTTTCTTCTCCTATTCCATACTTCAATTTCTATTCTGCCGATCGTTTCCCAGTGAGCGTTGATGAAGTTGCATACCCTTGATGTCTGAAAGCAGATATTGCTGCAAAGTTTTCCAATAAAGCAACCCTTCCAGTCATGAGCATGTTTGGTTTTAGGTGTGATAGGGAATATAGGAATAGATAGTGATGTAACCAACTTTAATTTGAATTTGTTTCACGGGTTGATCAGAAGGTTTGTCATAATTGAACCATGTGAGCTAAGCATAAAAGATTCTCGTATGAGTTTACTTGGCCTTGACTGTGACCCCAACAAGGTTATTGACTTGGTCGACCATGGCTAATGGCGCTTTGGATTGGGACCTGCTGAAACTCAGATTATTTGCTTGAAATGTGTTAGTAAAATCATAAATAAGAGTATCTTGATTGAGATTTACCTTTCCCTTATGCATTACTATTACATTGTTGCTGGTTATGTTTTGGGGTCTTCCTGGAGTAAAGTAGTATGGCGGCCACCAGAATGGAATTATCCATTCAGAATGTGAGTCAGTTTGCGCCTGTTTGGGTTTAAAACTAGAGGCCTTCCCAGTCAGAAGATTCCAAATAACCATTCTCAGATTTGAGTAGTTATTACTCGGGTATGGATTCTTGGGTATGGTCCATGAATAGTTGCTTTGGATCCGATCCACTAGAGTAGTCGAATCAGGATTGCCAAGGAACTTCTCAATATAGTTTTTTTGGTTACCAAGCAAGATTCTAGAGCCTTAACTGATTATTTTCTGAGAGAACTGCAAGAGAAACTGATTTTTTTTTCAAAAGTTTTGGTTTTAACTGAGGTGGAAAGAGCAACCGTTAATCAATCAAGTTGGTACTAATATCTCTTCTCCTAGAGATTGGTTTTGCGCACAGATGCGCATAATTAAGCCTATTAAACCTCTATATTGGTCTAGCACAAGCAATGCTCTCTCATTGGCTCATGGGGAGCGGCAATTCACACTTGAGTGTGCGCATAACAAACGAATATGATTGGCTGTGCAAAACAAACAGTTAACTAATTAATAAAATTAGTTTTTGTTTCATTTTAATTTTGTATTAATCTATAAAATGCAAGATCTATATTCGTATCATATCTAACTAGCATATAAAAGGCAAGTAATTACTCATAGCTGTCCATCGTCTTCCTTGATTCAAGGATCAGTTTCCTTTCCTTAATACTAAATTTTTGCTCTTAGAACTTTATATACGATATTACATATTTCCTTTAAGTCGTAATCTATGTATCCCGGCCCTTGAAGAAAAAGAAAAAAAAGTAATCCATGTTTCTAGATTGCAAAGTGAAGAAAAGAAACTTTTCATGTCTAGTGTATTTTTCTAGAGAATGTTTGCCTAGAATGTATAAGCTCGTTTTACAAGCAATATAAAAAATTTATATGTTCTGGTTGCATAACCAAGTAAATAGAAATGAAGATGCCAGGTTCTGAAAGTTAGTATCCTTAAAGAGTTGGATAAGTTTTAAGTGTTCGTTAAGCTCACGATTAAATTCTACAATCTTCCAATCTTGTGATTTAAATCATCTAATTTCCTTTCTTAAAAACATTGTATTTTAGGCTAAAATAGATATTTTATGTATACATTTTCCTTTTATAGATTACAATAATATAAAGAAAAGAGGTAATTGTTTGGTGAAGCCTTTTCATATGACAATAATACCCCATTAACTAAGTTTTTATTTAATGTTTGTATATTTATAGGAATGCCATTGTTTTAAAAATAGATCAAAAAAAAATTAAAACTTAGATATCATTAAAAATACACATCGGATTTTTGCAAAATTAACATATTTAGAAAGCTCTTTGAATTATATACGTAATTAGTACAAACAAGGATATTAAATTTTTATTTTAAGATTTTTTTTTCCATTATTATCAAATTTGGTGTTGTTAAAAGAATCCAATTCAAGCATGTGCATCGCACATGTGGCCTTACTAGTACTAATATAAAGACAAGAGGTAATTGTTTGGTGAAGCTTTTTTATGTGACAAAAATAGCCTTTCGTATCTTTATTTTTTGGGATATTTTGACTTCCATAAAATGGTATGCCTTTGCGTTTGGTGCTTAACTTTGTCCAACTTTGAGTTAGGTGCCCAGTGGGTCACAGTCAACGTATTGACTGTGGTTGACTGTTACCCATTGGGCACCTAACTCAAAGTTGGACAAAGTTAGGCACCAAACGCAAAGGCATACCATTTTATGGGCACCTAAGTCAAAATATCCCGTGTGTGGGATGCTGGAAGCAGCCATCTTGAAGTGTGTATATCTTTTTGATGAACATGTAGAATCAAGTGAATTTTGGACTTGTTGTTTCTCTATATGTAAGCAACTTACTGTAAAAATTTCATGAATTTCTGATAAGTCGAGGTACCCCAAAGTGTGGTATAATCGTAACTATCTCGTGTGGGATATTTTGACTTAGGTGCCCATAAAATGGTACGCCTTTGTGTTTGGTGCCTAACTTTGTTCAACTTTGAGTTAGGTGTCCAGTGGGTAACAGTCACGTATTGACTGTATTTGACTGGGACCCATTGGGAAATTAACTCAAAGTTGGACAAAGTTAGGCACCAAACGCAAAGGCATACCATTTTTCCCGACTGGAACAGCGTATACACGGAAAGGTAGGAAGGACAAGTTTATAAAAGAGCGAGATAATGGTGGTTGTTCGAATCCCACCAACGTTAATCTTAACTTTTATATTTACCATTTTCTTCTGCATCCAATTTGATTAAATTACACGTTACAGAATAGAGTTTTTAGTATCCCAACATCAGCAACAACAAATCAAATCAGAGATAAGAGAAGAGGATTTAGAATCGAGAAGAAGGAAAAAGAAAAAACTAAACTATCAATTATCAGATCATAAGTGTGAACAGATCATTAATAAATTTGGTTGTTGGTGTTCGTGATGGGTTTTGATCGGAAGTTAAGAGGTTGATGTAATTGGTGATTCCAGTAGAGAGATTGAATGTGTTGATGGTACTTAGAGGATAAATAGTCAATCTGTTCCTAAAAGTAAGTCGAAATCAAAACACTATTTCTTCTTTTTTTTTTGATCATTCTCTTGATTTTACACTTTCTAGGATTCTAACTGTCTCAATATTACATTAGGAATTTAAATCTAAACGGGGTTGTAAGGTGAATTTCTATCTTCTGAGGTTGGTGTTTCAACTATCTTAGCCTAATTGACCAACAATTATAGTGTACTTTATGGATGCATTCAACATGTTTGACGAAATAACAAACAAAACTTCGATATATAGTGTTACAGCTCATATTAGCAGATGATAAAGTGGATAGTATCATGGTGTTTTCACGTTTCGGCAGTGCATGCCGATGCCGTGATTGTGTTCCTTATTTCTGTTTTAAAGGTGTTGTCATAATTTTAAAGGTTTTAGTCATTCTACTTTATCTATGTTATCATAGCTGTCTGTCATTATGTAATATTCAATGAGGATTCCAGCAAGCCTCTTGCTCTCTAAAGATAGTGTCTAAGTCCCGAATACATAAGCAAAACGGTAGAAAATATACAAATGTGACATGTGGACATAATTAAACGCAATAATCATGAATATTATCAGATCCACATAGGCTGGTCACGCTGCCATAACTATACTAAAATGCATTGGATTGGGAAGTATACATGGTTGCCTGATTAGTCAATCAGGAAGTATACCAAGGTGAAGTCTCTCAAATATAATGTGATGCCAACAGTAATAGCAACAAGTGTGGTCCGGGATTGACTTATTTGTCCACATGTTGATTACCACAGACGATATCTTCATTGAGACGTATGTCATAACAGTAGACTTTGGTTTACTCTTCCTGAGGTCCTTTTGAAAGACCAATATCTTTTCATAAGTTTCAATGTTAAATTTGGTTTTTACTCCTGCAACGAATCCACTGACTAATATTTTGTGTTAAATGTCATGAAACCATTCCAAATTGAATAATTAATGGGAAAGAAGATGTGAATCTCTCAGGTGGAGAGCTGCAAAGAGTCGTATTATGTCTTTGCTTTGGGAAGGTTTGAATTATTCCGTTCATTATACTTTGATCTTCAATGATAGTCCATTGCTGCCGTGTTGACAAATTTAATTTGATTGTGGTTTGAGCATAAGATCCTATAGCAAAATTTAATTTGATTCTGGTTTGAGCAAAAATAATTCATTATATTTACAATGTTTTATGTCCCGCGCATCCCACAGATTATAGTTAAGCCAAGTGATTATCTTCATTCAGAGCAATGTATTGTTGCCTCAAAAGTCATTAAGAAGTTTTCCCTCCACGTTAAGAAGAATGTTTTTATTGTTGAGCATGATTTTATAAAGGTGACTTCTTGCTGACAGAGCGACCTTCTTCTATTCAATGTACTTCTAACCTGGTTTGTCTCTGTTGACAAGGAGGGAAGAACCGTTTCCTATTTGTAAGTTGGAGTTCTAGCATGTAAGTTGCACTTCTTGCATATTTATAATGGTCACCGCATCAGTAAGAAAACTTGAGTGAACCAACCATTTTGTGTAAGTGCATATTTATGATTGAAAAATTACTGATTGAAAAGTTCATCGTTGAAACATAACGGGCACTGGCATCTCGCGATGAAATGAAAAATTATAATTAAATGAAAATCTCAAGTTTAATTGTGATTACTTTTGTACATAGACATGAAATGAGTTTTCACCACTTGGCGTTGACCGAGTGTTGACTTTAACCATTGATTACTGCACAAAGATAACAAAATTACGAAATGAATGTATTGGCAGGCGCATCGCGCATGCGTGCTATACTAGCACTAATATAAACAAAAGAGGTAATTGTTTGGTGAAACCTTATTTTTGGTGAAGCTTTTTTCACATGACTAAAATATCCCTGCAGATTTTCATTTTTCTTCTTAAATGTCACGTAAAAAAAAGGAAATGTACAGGGTTGGAACTGTAAAACGTCGACTCCACTGTTTCGAGTTCGAATCCCGCTGTCACTATTACCTCTTTTGTTTTCTTACTTTTCCTTTTTCTTCAACTATTTTTTCTTTCGTATCTCTACAGAAAATCAAAACTTCTTCACCCAGGAAAGTCTCTTCATCGTTCTCCTCAAAACTTCTTCATCCATGAAAGTCTCTTCATCGTTCTCCTCGATTAACTATGAAATTGAGAAAAAAATCTATAAAAACGTCTGTGTTTTTCGTTCTCCTCGATTAACTTAAAATATCACCGAAACAAAATTACAGCAAGACGAAGATTTGAGTTTTTTTCCCCTTGCCAATCATCTGTGACAAATGTGGTAGCAGATGAACAAGATAAAACGTCGAAACTTCGGAGAGACTTCCCAAGTAAGTGAACATGATCTACGGCGAATTTTTGTCTGAATACTTTTTTTGATTGTTTAATTTCAAATTCTAGGGTTAGTTTAGGGCCAATTTGGGGCTTAAAACTCTTTTGATTATTTACTTTCAAATTTTAAGGTTAGGTTAGGGCCAATTTGTCGCTGAAATTTTCTTTTGATTGTGTAATTTCAAATTCTAGGGTTAGTTTAGGGCCAATGTTTAGCTCAAAATTTCTATTGATAGGTTTTTATAGGTTAAAATAGTTTCTGCTAATTTTGGTAATTGTGGGTGTGAAGGTGAGAAACTGTTTAAACCCTAAACAATGTACTGCAAGGGAGTACTTTAGATTCGAGAGATCAATCTGCACAAGTCTGTCCTAAACCAAGAAATGGCCGTTCCAGACTTACATCGGTCACAAAGAGGAGGAGAATGAGTTGGTTTTGGGGAGGGAAGCAAGGAGAGTAGTGAGACCAGAATAGTTGATTCTGGAAGATCAGTTGGGTTTCTACGACTTGTTATCAGAAAAGGTATGAGAGCTCACGAGGAGAGCTAAGTAAGTATTTTTGAGTGTTGTCTTTTCCGAATGAACTTGTTGTTCAAAGGGAAAGATGTAAGACCTATTTATACAAGTCGAGGTAGAAACGTACCCTGGTCTCATTATGGAGTGGGGAAGTAAATGGGAGGACGTGGTAACCGTATGCATGGACTTGATGTTCCATAAAGTGGTTAACGCATGAAACTGTTAACATTATGGAATTAATGTTCCATCAGGTTGTTAACTCATGGCTTGATGTCCCATGAACGTTCCCCACATAACTCCCATATTTAATAGGCGGCTCACCCCTATGACACTTCCTTATTAAGGGCGTAGTGTACGCCGCACGTTGTAGACCACCAAACCAACACCCAAAGAGAATCCCCCAGTTTGTGTTGATGTCTCGAATGTTTTTGGAAAATATGTAACACATTGTAGTGGCTTGGAAAGTCGCACTCGGGGAACTTGCTAGCCTGGTGACCTTCGACGGTTGAGATGTTGCATCTTGAGAGGAGGAGCAACCGTTGATCGTTGCACGCCTTCGTTTTGGTAGCCGCGTAGTGAGGTTCAACAGGGTAGCATGTCTAGGGTGTGTTTAGACTTGGCATGAGGGGCCAAGGGTTCTCCATAGGCATATGTCATGGCTAGGGTGCTTGGATAGTCGTGATGTGACTAGCACGGCTAGGGCCAAGGTAAAGTTTGTTTTTGAATGGCTCGGCTAGCTTGGCTAGGTTTGGTTTGGTTTGGAATGTGGGGCCAAGGGGTAGCCATGGGCGCACGGCGTGACTAGCTTGGGCTAGGTGTGGTTTTGGCTTGGCATGTGGGGCCAAGGGGTAGCCATGGGCGTATGGCATGACTAGCTTGGGCTAGGTGCGGTTTTGGCTTGGCATGTGGGGCCAAGGGGTATCCATGGGCGCATGGCATGACTATCATGGGCTTGGAGTGTGACCAAGCTAGGTTTTGGGCCAGAGGTCGTGAGGGGACCTTAGACGGCCAGGATTTGCTCCTAAGATTGAAGGGCAACTGTTGATTGTTGCACGCCTTCACTTTGGTAACTGCATGGGGAAGGCCAGCATGGTGGCGCAGCATGAGGGGCCATGGCGAGACGTGTTTGGCACGACGCGGCCGGTGTGGCTAGCTTTGGCTAGGTGCGTGACCAAGCTAGGGTTTTGGGCCAAAGGTCGTGAGGGAAATTAGACTGCCAGGATTTGCTCATGGGATTGAAGGGCAACCGTTGATTGTTGCACGCCTTCACTTTGGTAGCCGCATGGGGAAGGACATCATGGTGGCGCGGCATGAGGGGCCATGGAGAGACATGTTTGGCATGACGCGGCTAGCTTTGGCTAGGTGCGTGACCAAGATAGGGTTTTTGGCCAAAGGTCGTGAGGGTACCTTAGCCGGCCAGGATTTGCACCTGGGATTGAATGGAAATCGTTGATTGTTACACGCCTTCACTTTAGTAGCCGCATGGGGAAGGCCAGCATGGTGGAGCGGCATGAGGGTCCATAGCGAGACGTGTTTGGCATGGCGCGGTCGGTGTGGCTGGCATGATTTGCCTTTGGCACAGAGGTGGGTCTAGCATGGTTAGCATGCCTTGGCGCGGTTGGTATGGCTGACATGATTTTCCATTGGCATAGAGGTACGGCTAGCATGGTTGGCATGCCTTGGAGCGGTCGGTGTGGCTGACATGATTTGACATTGGCACATAGGTACGACTAGCATGGTTGGCATGCCTTGGCGCGGTCGGTGTGGCTGGCATGATTTTCCATTGGCACAGAGGTGCGTCTAGCATGGTTGGGATGCCTTGGCGCGGTTGGTGTGGCTGGCATGATTTTCCGTAGGCACAGAGGTGCGGCTAGCATGGTTGGCATGCCTTGGCACGGTCGGTGTGGCTGGCATGATTTTCCATTGGCACAGAGGTGCGGCTAGCATGGTTGGCATGCCTTGGCGCGGTCGGTGTGGCTGGCATGATTTTCCATTGGCACAGAGGTGCGGCTAGCATGGTTGGCATGCCTTGGCGCGGTTGGTGTGGCTGGCATGATTTTCCATTGGCACAGAGGTGCGGCTAGCATGGTTGGCATTCCTTGGCGCGGTTGGAGTGGCTGACATGATTTTCCATTGGCACATAGGTGCGGCTGGCATGGTTGGCATGCCTTGGCGCGGTTGGTGTGGATGGCATGATTTGCCATTGGCATACGTGGGAATTAGGGTTTGGCTCATCGTAACCCTAATTTGAAAAATATACCTGGGTAATTATTTTAGAGACACATTAAAGGTATCAGTAAATGTGCCTAGTAAGTGCTTGTTGCTTTAAATGTTGTGACATTACTGTCTGCTAGGGTTTAGTGTTTTACGATTTTAACCCTAAACTAAAAACCACCATCAACTATAAAATAGCAATTCAACTTCCAGGGTTAATTTTGTATGTGCAGCTCGGGCCAAAAACAAATTCGTTTTGATTGTGCAAATTGTTGTTCATCCTGGTATATTTAATCATTTCGAGGCAAGTTGGCCTTCTTAATTACTCTGGCTGGAGTGTGTCATTCTGAGTTTTGTAGCATATAATGTTATGTCTTTTCTATTAATGCCAGATGGTTACTCTGGAAAGTTATGGCCTTCTTAGTCTCTACAAGTTATTTGTTAATTCCTCTGTACTCTCTCTCTATGCCAGGTGGTTATTTGTATGAATTTTTTTTGAAATTTTGTCTCTGCTATTTTAGTAGAGGTGAGCATTTGGATAAGCATATACCCCGAATGCATATGGAATCACAGATAATTATATAAGCATCAAAGAATACAGTGATTTCAGATTTTTAAGTACTGTCACTAAATTATGGTGATTTTTTTTTGTGCTATAACGAGAGCTAGGAATTCTTTTGGCCGTGAATGATAGACTAATCAAGTACTGTAATAATGAATTTGGTAGTCCATCAAAATATATCTCTAAAAATGTTATATATAAGTGTGGATGGTGGTGGGGCATTTAGGGCGCTTATGCTTTACAGGCAATTTAGTTATTTTTCTTTTTTCATTAGGAATTTCGTTGCCATTATCATTGTTTTAGTTTTGTTGTATAACTAATGTTTTTGCGGCTTTTTAAGCAAACATATTTTTGGATTGAGAGCAAAATAGGAGGACGGATTGACTATAAAGAATTAATGAGATAGATGGAAGTTATTTAGAGTAGCTGAGAAAGAAAGAAAGAAGTAGCCATTGAAAGGTGGAAACTTTGAAGATGGATCAATGGGGAAATGGGATTTATATAAACTTCTGAGAGATAGTGGTTTTGTATATTTAATGGAGCTACTATTTATACAAGCAGTCCTTGACACACACAGCTAGGATGCTTAGAGAGGGTGCGAGAGGAAGAAGATGGGTTTTATTGTGAGACAGATAGAGCCGGGTCGTATAGGTACGTATTCAACTTTTTTGTTAAGTGACCCCAAACTAACCTATCACTTTTCATTTACGTTCAACTTTTTGCAAAATGCTGCGTCATGAGCTTTTCCTTCTTTTAGGTTAGTTTTCATTTTAATCGATCACATCCATTGAAAAAGGCTGTAATCATATATGTGTGGTTGTAGAGAAAAGGATATATTTACAAAAGTTGTGGTCAGTAAACAGAGTCTGTGATATGCATAATCGTTAGATTTAATTTGAACATAGAGTAAAAATGCGTGGACGCATGTCATCTGTGATATTAAAGAACATCAAAATGTATTGATGAATCACGTTTGATGAAGTCATGCAATAGTTGTATTTAGATTGCTCTGAAAATCCGAAAAAACATAGGATGTTTGGCCCAGTTCCTGTCACATGCTTACTTCTAATAC
>JAJJWX010005154.1:0-16597 GCA_023529315.1 Papaver bracteatum
CTATTAATTGTGAATATGAAACACATATTAGCTTCTAGAATGGATGGCTTCTAGAATGGCCATTATTTTCTTCCTCCCTTATTTCTTCTTCACTCCCTTTTTGACAACATCCCTTATTTTTTCCTTTCCTTTTGACAATATGTCTTTTGTAATGTATATAAATAGGTCACCTTGTAAAGAATCAGATACATAATCAATACACAAATTATAAGGAGAAGCAAGTTTTTGTCATGGTATCAGAGCCTAGTATCCAAAAATTCCTAGTATCCAAAATCCTTTGTTATCGTTCAATATGTCGCGTGAAGATTATCAACCTATCATAGAAAAGTTTGATGGAACAAACTATAACCATTGGTCCTTCCTTATGAGAAGTTTCCTCGAAAAGGAAAAGCTATGTGGAAATATATTGATGGTAAAGCCAAAGCCAGTGTTGTCTCTACTTGGTCTTTGTTATTCTGAGATAAAGAAGTTGATCCTAACAGCGAAAGACAAAGGAATCAAGGAGAAAGTTATCAAGACAGGGAGATCAACAATCACAAGATACTCACATGGACCAGCTAAATACAGTAATCACCTCCATAAGTATGCAACTACATTTGGTTTGAGACTGCCAAAGACGCATGGGAGTTTCTTTCAAAAAGGTATACCCCAAATCAACTTTGCTCAACGTTACATAAACTAGAACAAAATATTCGTTCCATGAAGCAGTGGATGGATCAGTTTGATCTCAGACTTTCATTTGAGATGTCAATTATATGGAATCAGCTAGCAATCGATGGAACCCAATTGGACTATAGATATCGAAGCGTAAGTGTAATACGAGAAGAGTCGCGAGTGGTTCAACTCCTAATGGCGTTAAGAGATGATTTTGAGACTGTAAGAGCTCCAATCCTTCGTGATCTCCTCTCCCCTACTGTAGAAGCTGTATTGTCTGAGCTTATTATCAAGAAACTCGGAAAAGGATCAAGCGAGAGATACCTGCTGTGTTTGCTGTTCCTTCGCGTGGAGGTTTTAATAATATCTGTCAACTCTCGGGGAGAAACTACTGTGACATGTCACAGGTTCAGTGTTACAAGCAAGAAGCCTGGTCACTTGGCCAAGAAACTGCACTTTACCAACAACACAGTATGTCACAAACATTAGCATCTCAAATTCCAAACTCACCAAGGATCAAACTCACAAATTCAATGCAATTATTGTCAGAAGAAGGTCATACGGTAGGAAACTGTACATCTCCATTTTCAAGAAACATGAGAGAAAGAAGAAGGTTAAATGGGCGCATACACATCTATGCCTTCCATTTCTTGCAAAGACCTGTGTTAGAAAGAATCCATGAATCATCATCATCTACATCAAATAATCTTTCTTGATATTCAAGAGATGTCAAACAAGCCCTGCAATTGGTAATAATAATTAAAAACAGCATCTGCTTTTTCAGTTCCAGGTACCTTTTCAAATGGTTGGTTTCTTGACTCGGGTGCTTCCTAATCATGGGACATTCAACCTAATGTATTTGAAAGCAAGCATCCTATTTTTACACCTAAAATCCAAACTGAGATGGGTCCGAAATAGTTGCTAGTCATATTGGACATGTTAAAGTCTCAGATAAATACGTATACCTGATGTGTTAGTTGTTCCAAAGATCAAGATGAATCTTATATCAATTGGGAAAATGTTTAATCGTGGTTTTAACATTTATTTTTCTCCTTTGGTTGTGTAATACAGATCCCAGGGACAGAAGCTTGTTGAGAAGGGAGTTGGTAGATTATATCTCCTGAAACTCTCTTAATGTTCCTCAACAATCAAAGAATGAACTTACTGCTGCACAGCAAACTCCCTTCCTTCTACCGTGTCCCCATTTATGTCTTGGCATTCTAAGCTAGGCCATGTCTCTTTTCAGCGTCTTACATATATGATCAATAAAGGACTATTAGGAAACAATTCAAGTTGATAAAGAACCTTATTGCATTTCGTGTAAGTTGGGTAAACAACCTAGCTTCCTTTTAATAATAGTGTTACACATTCGGTTGAACCTTTTGATCTTATTCATTCGATGTGTGGGGAAAGTCTCCCATTTCCTCTAAGGGAGGGGCTTTATATTATGTTATCTTCATTGATGATTTTTTCGCTTTTACATGGCTATACCTTTTCGGTTCCAGATCGAATTTTGAAAATATACACATTTTCTAGAATGGTCAAAACTCAATTTAGAAAATCCATTAAAACTTTCGTCTTTGATCAAGGAGGTGAATACATATCAACTCCTTTCAAAGAATTTCTCAAAATGTATGTACTATTCTTGAAAGCATTCTTGCAGAAAACCCGAACAAAAATGGTATAGCTATAAAGAAAACATCGTCACATCATAGAGACGGCTAGAACCCAACTTCTTTCAAAGATCGGGCCCATCTAATTTTGGGTGAGTCCTCCATCGCGGTTTACACAATAAACCGCATTCCATCTATAGTCACAGAGGAATATCACCTTATGAACGTCTCTATGATAAGAAACCTACTATTATTCGAAGCTTGTCTTTGGTTCAACTTGTTTTGTTCTTCTCACGTGAAAGAGAAACTAAAAAAACTCAATTAAAAAAGAATGCTATCGTGTGTTTTTAGGCTATGGTATTGAACAAAAAGGTTATGCCACATTACGATCCAGGAAAGTCGACGCTTACGTGTTTCTCGTCATGTTACATTTTGGGAAAATATACCTTTTTGGTCTCTTCCTAGTAGCAAGTCTTCTACTTAGAACAGTTTCATGATCTAGATCCCTTTTGAGGATATATCTCTATCCAACTCTCGGCCTACAATTATTCCATCAACCACCACAGAAGTCACTCCTCTTGAAAATTTCAAACTCCACATGACCACTCTATGGAAAATCTGACATTGCTTTCTCCGGAAGGGGATCTTGTACACGAAAATGATGTTTTGCCTCCCACGAACTCGTCGACCACCAGCCAGGTTTGCAGGATTATCATTGTTCTTTGTCATCCATTTTATCTATGCATGAACCAAAATCATACAGGAAGCATCTTTAAGTCCAGTCTGGCAAACATCTATGGGGAAGAACTCACAAAGACACAAGGACGGTACATGGGATATGGTTGACTTACCACCGGGAAAACGGTTATTGGAAGTAGATGGGTGTACAAAGATCAAAACAAATTCAGAAGGCAAGATAGATCGTTTACAAATCTCGTTTGGTTGCTCAAGGATATACCCAAGAATATGGTATAGACTATGAAAAACATATGCTCTCTTCAGTATGACTACAGAGATTTACTCTCCTTGTCATGTTGCTTGCTCATAATTGGAATATGCATCAAATGGATGTCAAAAATGCCTTCCTTAATGGAGAACTTCGAGAAGAAGTGTATATGAGACCACCACCAGGAATGGTTCATTCTCCAAATCAAGTATGTAAGCTTCGTAAAGCCTTGTATGGACTTAAACAAGCACCACGAGCTTGGTTTTGAGAAGTTTTATAATGCTATCCTTCAGATGGATTCAATCAAAGTGCTTATGATTGAGCAATGTTTACTTGATCAACTAAGAAGGGTATGGTTATTCTCCTCTTGTATGTTGATGATATGGTTATCACAGTGATGATCTAGGAAGGAACCAGCTCTTAAACTTCATCTTAGTTCATGTTTTGAAATGAAAGACTTAGGTTTTTTAAGGTATGTTCTTGGTATCGAGGTCGATAAGTCATCGATGGTTATTTCATCTCACAAGTAAAGTACGCTCAAATTCTTCAACGTGCTGGGTTAACAGATAGTAAAGCTGAGATACACCTCTTGAACTAAATGTGAAGCTTAATCCCTTCAAGGAAAAGTTTTATCCAATCCTACATTATATCACGCCTTGTGGAAGTCTAAATTACTTGACTATCACAAGGACAAACATTAGCCATGCAGTTCATGTAGTTAGTCAGTTTATGTCTGCTCCAAGGTCCCACACATTATGCTGCAGTACTTCGGATATTACGTTATATCAAAGGCACCTTGTAATATCAAGGTATAAAGTTTTTCATCTACTTCGATCTTTGTCTTCATGCATATTCGATCCAGACAAGGTGGTGACATCACGAGATAGACGCTCAACCACGGGATATTGTGTGTTTCTAGGCAAATCTTGATCTCTTGGCGTAGAAGAAACAAAGTGTAGTTTCTCGAGTCCAGTCTTGAAATTTGAATATCGACCTCTTGCTCATACAACTTCGAGATTGTTTGGTTACGATGGCTCCTTGAAGATATGGGAGTTCATTTATCGTAACCTACTCCATTGTGTTGTGACAATAAGGCTGCTATTCACATTGCCCATAATGACGTGTTTCATGAACGCATTTAAACATATTGAGATCGATTGTCACTTTGTACCGACATCACTTCAAGGAACAGACTATTGTTTTACCTTTTGTTAGCTCTGAATTGCAACTGTTGATTTATTCACCAAAACACCGACTTGACTCGTTGAGTTTTTGTTTCAAACTCAACATGCATTTGCACCATCTTGAGTTTGAGGAGGGTATTAATTGTGAATATGAAACACATGTTAGTTTTCTAGAATGGATGGCTTCTAGAATGGCCATTATTTTCTTCCTCCCTTATTTCTTCTTCCTCCTTTTTGACAACATCCCTTATTTTTCTTCCTTTCCTTTTTGACAATATGTCTTTTGTAATGTATATAAATAGGTCACCTTGTAAAGAATCAGATACACAATCAATACACAAATTATGAAGTGAGAACCTTAAGTTTTTGTCAAAGTCGACCTCTGTTTAAGCATGCAACATACCACATTACTTCCAATTGCATTAACCAAAGATACAAAACTCCGAACCCCGTGGGAAAACCCATAATAAACATGCATGCTTCAAGAAACTTGTCACGTTTCCGATCTTTAAGGCCACGACTCCTAACAGGTGTTTGACATGCATAACCTGTTGCATTATTAAGCATGTTTACCAATGTGCGATGCAATAAATTTTGAATAAAATAGATGAATCATTTTACAGAATTAGATAATTTTCTCTATCCCATGTGAAGTTCACAGCAGCAGGATTGTACGTGTTTAGATGGTAGAGCAGTACAGTACCAGCTATGCATCCTGACACGTGAATCCTGCCCATGGCGTCCCATTTCCAAGAAAGCCCAAAATTCGATGCAGAAGCGGAGACTAGTAGCTGCTGTGTAGAGCTTTTATGAGTACTCCTCATAATCACAAAAAATAAATGCAAAGAAAATGGGAGTTCGACACGTACGATCACTCTTGAATCGGCTCTGCAAGGTATTTAATCAGGGGAAGTCCATACTCATCTCACCATCTGAGCCAACAACATGAATATCTATTCGTATCTACTGTTTTTACTACTAGCCTTGACATTCATCCAAAACAGTCATGGTTTATCCATAAGGGAAGCCACTATCAAAGATATCCAACAAGCTTTCGAGGAAAAAACCTTAACATCTCGTAAACTAGTTGAGTTTTACATCCAACAGATTGAAGCCCTCAATCCACTTCTTAAAGCTGTAATCGAGGTTAACCCCGATGTATTGGATCAAGCTGACCAAGCTGATAAAGAAAGGAGTAAAGGAGGGTCTTTCAGTGGGATGCATGGGATCCCAATCCTAATCAAGGATAACATTGCAACTAAAGACAAACTAAACACTTCATGTGGATCTTATGCACTCGTAGGGTCTGTCGTGCCGCGTGATGCAGGGGTCGTGGCTAAGTTGAGAAAATCCGGTGCTTTGATCATGGGGAAGGCCAGTATGACTGAGTGGGGAGCTATCCGTGCTCCAAAACTTCCCAATGGATGGTGTGCAATTAGCGGACAGGCCAGGGTATGTACAAAAACTTCTGAATACATGGATTACAAAATGTGACATATAAGAAAACGCACGTTTAACCAATATGTCTATGTACCTGCAGAATCCTTACTATCTGAGTGGGAATCCTTGTGGTTCAAGTAGTGGTTCAGCTATAGCTGTGACGGGGAATCTGATAATAGTTTCTTTGGGAACGGAAACAGATGGTTCTATCCTCTGCCCCTGCAGTCATAACTCAGTATGTGGAATCAAACCTACTCTAGGACTCTGTAGTCGTTCCGGTATGATCCCGATTGCGCCATCACTTGACACAGTGGGGTAAGTACGAATGATATTTGATCTATGCTCCTGATCTTCTTAATCCATTATAACTAAATATATATGTGAACGTATTATTGGTCGGTGTGCTTGCAGACCCATTGGTAAAACGGTGACAGATGCTGTATACGTACTAGATGAAATTGTGGGGTACGATGAGTTTGATAGTGAAGCCACAAACAGATCGAAAGACTTCATACCCAAAGATGGTTACAAGAAATTTCTAAAAAAGGACGGTCTTGCTGGTAAAAGAATTGGGGTTGTCAGAACACCCTTCTACAATTTCCCCACCGGTTCGCCGCTTCACAAACTCTTCGCAGACCACATCGAGACAATGAAGTATAAAATTACAATCCCCTAATGATTCTTTTCCATAATCTAGCTGTTGCATATTTAAGGTCATAACTAAGTCATTTGATCCTAAAACTAATTCATTTCTTGATCTTAACATAGGAAGGCTGGTGCCGTTATAGTGGACAAGTTGAACATTCCGAACATCAAGACTGTTCTCAATCCAGCTCTAACTGGTGAATCCCAAGTAGAGAGGTTCGAGTTTAAGGCTGCTCTCAATGCTTACCTGGAAGGACTAATTTCTTCTCCAGTGAGGTCATTGGCTGAAGTGATTGCCTTCAACACTAACAACCCTTCTTTGGTACGTATATATCAATGATCCAAACTAGATGGCTTGCTAGAGTACTCTCTAGGTACTAATGGTTTTCATTCATTCTGCAGGAAAAAACACCTACATATGGTCAGGACATGTTGGTAGCGGCTCAAAGGACTACTGGGAAAATTGGGGCAGCAGAGATAAAGGTGTTGGAGAAGATGAAGAAAATTGATAAAGATGGGTTTGTGGCTATGATGGAAAAGAATAATTTGGATGCAGTAGTGACTCCAGCGAGTCAGTTCTCAACAGTTCTTGCTATTGGTGGACACCCAGGAATTAGTGTTCCAGCAGGATATCATCCAAATGGAATGCCTATTGGAATAACCTTTGGTGGACTAAGGGGTTCAGAGCCAAAGCTCATTGAGATTTCTTATGCTTTCGAACAGTTGACACTTGCTAGGAAACCTCCTTTCTATCAAATGTTGACGAAGTCCCAATATACAAGTTCCAGCGAGGAGGTTATTGCTAGCAGCAGCAGTGACTCCCTAATCGAAATGATTACATCGTCTAATTAATTAGCTAGTCTGCATTACTTTTGAGCTGTGTTATGTGCTTTCAAAGACAACCAGTTGTTTGTATGATTAGTGTACTAAGTGCTTTTTAACTAGCTATATATGTTAGGCTATGAGTTAAGTTTTAGTGGGTACGTAGTGCCAGGGCCGCTCAAGGCCAACATATGCTCGCCCTGGCACTAGAGGAGATGAGTTTGTGAGGAAACGAAGTGCATGGTTTTATGTAAGTCTTGTGGTGTGAAGCTGAAGGCTTTGGCAAAGCCTATCAATAAGGTAGTCATGTCCTTGTTGTTCATTAATAAAAGCTAGTTTTAACTAAATTTGCCAATAGCTAGTTCATACGGCGGGGATTTTTTTTTTTTGACTTGAAAGGTTAAAATTTTATTGAAAAAGAAAAAAAAGAGAAGTACAGAAAAAGAAAGCACTAATCAAGTGCCGCAAAAGGGAACAAAACTAAGGCCAACAAGCCCTAACAACAACAAACAAAAGCACTCACCCTGCCTGCTCGAAAGAGATTTACAAGCAAAGTCGCAAGTCTATTTCTTCCTAGCAGGGGTCCTTTTCCCTCTACCAAGCATATCATTGTTTGAAACCCCATGCCAATCGAGCTTATCAAGTTCTTTTTCAGTGTTTAGCTTGGATTGCCTCTCTACTATGCCACTGACAACATTCTTCATGTCGGCTTTCTTTCCTCCAACACCTAACAAAGCACTAACGTTAACAAGATTATCAACCTTTTGCTCCTCAGTCATATGCCTCCTTCTAGGTATTTCTTCTAGATTTCTCATCTTCTCAACTTTTATATCATCATTATCCGTTTCATACTCCGACTCTTCAATAGAATCGTCAGAAGATTCAATTGTGACTTTGTCATCGTTGACTTCCTTGTTACCCTCTTGTTCTCTAATTTCTTCTTCTCTACTCTCTGTCAAAGATTCATCTAATTCCGCATCCGTATCTAAAACAGAAAAAGGATTCAGTGAGCAAGGTTGAAATTGTGAAATACCTTAATAAATTATGGGTATCGAGACGGATCATCGATTAAGCAAACGAATCACAAACAAAGAAATAAGACGAAGCAATTAACGTGGTTCGGCACTAACGCCTACATCCACACAAACCCCATAGGGTGAAACTTCACTATTGATCATCAGTTGATACTGAGATAATATTACAAATACATTTGACTCTTATTTATAGAGTGACGGATATTCTAAACTTGATTAAGAAGATAATATCAAATCTAAATATCTTGGACTAGGTAGATAATTAGGAATTACAAAGATTACGAGAGATACTTTTATCTTGCAATCTTTAATGTCTCTTGTGCACGTATATCGCACCGGACACCTCGGTGGTCTTCTCTTCATGGTCTCTTGAACTTCTTGTATAGTGTTACATTCTAATACTCCCCCTCAAGTTGTACACGTAGAGAAACAAAGTGTGCAACTTGAAAAATTAACCGTAAGATTGATTTCCTTGGAGCCTCCACTTGACTTGGTCTTCTCTTCCATGATGATATAATAACTAACGGTGTCACTGAACTTTCTAATAATGCTTGGAGTATTACAAAAAGAAGCTCTACCTTGGCAAAACTTAAACTGGCTAAAACTTGTTGAAAAACTTGAAGGCATGTGGACTTGAATGATTGTCGAACAGAACTTGTGAATTAACCACGAGACTTGACCTTTGGTTTATCCAATAGAGGTGCGATCGTACCGCTTCGCTAAGAGATTTTGAGAAACCCGTGATAAATGGGTTGTGATGTAATGAATAAACTCTTAATAAGAGTTTATACCTTGAATTTGATTGTTGAAATGATGATGCCGAATGAACAATGCACCACTAAATAGTTACAAGTAAAAGATACGTCCATATTGAAGAACACAGATGGACGTCAAAGGGATTTTTGTGAAAGAAAAAAAAAATTGGAAGCCAATAGAAAACTAGGAAAAATATAAAACTAGTGAGATCAACTAGTTTTTTCTGGATGTGAGACAAAATAATCGTATCAAACATCATACTATGTTGCATGAAAAGTATTTGGTTTAGCAAAACCTAGGAAAAATCATTGGGATATCTCATAAAAGAGTCATATTTTCAAATTAGTTGTTGGTGTGGAAAACACCATCTGTGTGATGACAAAAAAACCAATAAGGTCTTTGAGAAAAGAAAACACACTTTTTTTTTTTTTTAGTGTGGATGATAATTCGCAAAACGTTCAAAATATTAGGTATATGGAAACCAATATATGAACTTCTAGGAGTAGTATTTTGGTAATAGAAACCACGAATATGGAAAATACTTGTAGTAAAAAACAAATGACGACATACTTTCACACATTGTGAAGCAAAATTATTTGGAGAAGAAGGAAACTATTTTGGAAAATAAATAAATTTCCAAAATTATATATACAAAAATATAAATATTTTTAATTGATAAAGTGAGATAATAACGGAAATTAGCCGTATAATTCGGATCCTTCTATGACCATGCAAGGCATAAAGAAGGGACTTGAAGATGTTGAGATAATATGATATCGACCACAGCTGAGAAAAGAATATGATCATCAATTGTGTTAATAACCATATGAAGAATGAAACGACCATAAAAATAAAATGATCAACTATAAAAGAATAGATCAGCTCACGGTAGTGTGAGTTATTTGATCTTTGAAAACTTGGAAAATACGAAAAGGATTGATCCTCGAAAAAAATTATGCACGTTTTCGGGCAAGAAAAAATGTTATTGAAATGGAATTCATCTTTGATGAACATTGATAAATATGGAAAATATTTTGATGTAAATTTCGAACTATGGATGGCTTGGTTTGTTATTTGTTGATCAATAACCAAGACAAGCTATAGACAGTAATATCAACAACTAGTAATAGATGATGTACATATAAGAAAGTGTCATGAATGAAAACTAATTCCGAGATTTAAGATCGGAAAAAGATAACGATCTTTGGTGAGAATAATTAGCCAATTTGTTTTTTTAATAATTATGGAAAGATAATTTATTTCCGGAAAGAGAGGGTATGTTGATGCTTTGGATTTATTACCGGTGATATGGAAAATAAATTCACAAATAATTACCATATTTGTTAAACACAAAATGGAATGTATTTTCCAATTGAATTAAATGTTGTTGACCAAAAAATATAAATGAATCGAATAATACACTGCCTTTGATGAAAATTAAAGATGAGCGGAACAAATAAGGAAGCATTGATTTAGATAATCAATTATGTCAAGATAAGATATGAACTTCTTTGACAAAACATAAGAGTGAGAGAAGGTATAATGTGGATGACTTGGCGATGATCAACGTGAAGATTGTTCCTTATGTATATAGGTTTTAGTTTGTGACATCAAATTAATAAACCCTAGTAGAAAATGTTGGGATAAAAGATGTAAATTCCATTTTGAAAATTTAATTGACTAGATAGTGGATGTAATGCGGGATTACTAGTATTACATAAATCAATTCGATTGAGCAAATAAAAGTGCCGAATGAACGAGGCACAAAGGATTACAAAAATAAATAAATTAGGAAGAGTTATTCGACTACAACTACGATGTAGAATAAACAAATTATTCATTGGGAAAAACAGATTATTATTGATGATTAGCTTGAACAAAATCGATGAAAATGATAACCAGGAAAATAGAAAGCGGAAGCAATTGAGCGGATCTCCCGGCTACGATACCATAATAAATTATGGGTATCGAGACGGATCATCGATTAAGCAAACGAATCACAAACAAAGAAATAAGACGAAGCAATTAACGTGGTTCGAAGCAATTTAACGCCCTACATCCACACAAACCCCATAGTGGTGAAACTTCACTATTGATCATCGGTTGATGCGAGATAATATTACAAATACATTTGACTCTTATTTATAGAGTGATTTATATTCTAAATTGATTAAGAAGATAATATCAAATCTAAATATCTTGGACTAGGTAGATAATTAGAATTACAAAGATTACAAGAGATACTTTTATCTTGCAATCTTTAATGTCTCTTGTGCACGATATCACATTTTTACGCAATTCCTGGTATCTTCCTTCATGGTCTCCTAACTTCTCATAGTGTTACATTCTAATATACCTTTTTCGCTTTCACTGATTTCAACTGAACCTTACCAGTATCTGAAGTTTCACCACCAGAGGATTTGAGCATCTACAGCTGGAACCTCAGCTGTATCTCTTGTGTTAACCAGTAAATCTACATTGTTTTGAGCAACTACAATTTCATGAATAACTGAATGAGAGATTTCCTTAACTTAGGTATTAAGCTACATTTGGTATATGAATGCCCAAAAGTCATGCAGTGAGAACATGCATTTGGTTGCCAAGGATACTCTGCCTTCACTACCAGTTTAACATCATCCACCTGAATTGGTAGTTCAGTTTAACATCATACGGCGGGGATATATTTTGAACCCCCGGAGGTTCTTAGTTTCATCAAATTTTACGTATTTACGATTTATGGTAAGCGTTTAACTCATTGAAGTCACTAGCTAGGATTGGCAATTTGATGGATAGAAATAAAATTTCAGTTCATGCATTGTTACCAGATAATAACATACTGCAAATGGATACACAGATTGACGATAGATAAGGTTAAAAATATACATTATTGTGATTGATCTTTGTGAATACATTCTACTATACTAACTGCGATAGAATCAATAAACCTCCAATAGGGAAACCACCAGTTTTGTTTCTTTACGAGCAAAATGAAGAACGAACCCCAAAATCCAACTATAAACCCCATGGCAACAAAACAATACAACACTAACTTCTCATCTGATGGGCTAATATCGGCAGTACTAACATCATCATCACTCTTGCAACTTTTCGTGGTCGGGAATCCACATAGTAAGTCATTGCCTACATAAGCAGAGCCATCCAAACTCAATGTGTCGAAATGATCCCCTCTTGGAATCGTGCCACTCAAGTTATTGCGAGATAAGTTTAGGAACCCAAGCGAGTCGATTGATGACAAACATTGTGGTATATGTCCAGAGATTCTATTGGAACTCAAATCCAAGGATTCCAAACTGGACATGTTTCCGATACTTGCTGGGATATTATCGGAAACGAGATTATGCGACAGATTCAGCATAACCAGTCCATTTAATAAACCCATCTCTTTTGGAATTTTTCCATCTAAAATGTTACATGATAGATCGATTCCGGAATTATATTCGTACAGATCCTTAAATTGTGCCACTCTGCCTTTAGTAGCCAACTCATATTGCATTTTCCAGATTGGTGGTAATAGTAGCAGGGAGTTACTACGTTGAATTGGTAGCTGAAATTGCATCAAGTTTCTTATGTTTCTGGTAATTGGACCTGAGAAGTTATTTATTGACAAGTCTAATATTTGAAGGGAAGGCATATTATAAATCCCTCCAGGAATGGACCCATTAAACTTGTTTGACCGTAAAGAAATAATCTTAAGGTAATTGAGTGAATGAAAACCAGAGGGTATAATACCTTCAAAGTTGTTATGTCCCAAGTTGAGACCTTGCAAGTACAAAAGCTTCTCTATTGGTTTAGGAAAAGTACCATTGAGATTATTATAGCTAAGTTGAAGATATTCCAGACCTTCTACTCTTTGAATCTCATTTGGAACGTTTCCAGTGAGATTGTTGTTACTGAGATTTAGAACAAAGACGGCAGCACCTATACCAGTAGGTATATTCTGATAGCTTATTGCTGGAGAGATTAATGTGATCCGGATCATATATTTTCGTTTCGTGAACATATTGAAGAGGGGAATTGAACCTGAAAGTTGATTGCCACTAGATTAATGTATTTATGACTTGATAGTCTTTTCTCCGCTTTCTAATGAGATTTCACCACTAAGTTTATTATGGTGATAAGTCCAATTTATAGACACCTTGTGGTGGAAGTGGCAGAGGACCACAATTTTGTTGTTAGACAAATCAAAGGAAACTAGATTTTGGAGTTTGGAGATGCATGAAGGGATAGCTCCTTTAAGGTTAGTATCCGACAAAATCAAAATTTTCAAATGGGTTAAGTTACAGATGAAATTATTAGGGAACACATTCAAAATGCATCCGACCCCAGTTAAAAGTCTCCAATTTAGCTTTAGCGTACAGATGTAAGCGTTCATCTCTATTGATGGTTAGCCTATTTGAGGTCAAATCTATGGTGGTTAGGTTTAATTCGTTAATCAAAGAGATCAATGAAACGTTCCCACCGATAGAGTTTTTAGACACCCGAAATTCAACAAGTTTCTTGAGCATATTAATACAACTTGGAAGTGTACCAGTAATGTTATTACTTTGTAAAACAAGTCGTCGAAGTGGAAGAATCTCGCAGATTGAATTAGGTATTGGTCCTTGGAAATTATTGTTAGACAAGTCGAGAAACTTTAGGTTTTTTAGGTTCGAGATTAATGAAAGATCACTTGTAATGTTATTGTTGGAGAGGTCTAGATAATGCAACCGAGAAAGATGGTAGATTGAAAAAGGTACTACTAAGGATCCTTGAATGGAACAACCTGAGGCAGAGAAACTGACCAACTGTGGTGCCTTTAAGATACCGTAGAATACCAGCAAAAGCTCGTCTTGTTGCTAAGGGATATTCACAGCAGTATGGTATTGATTTTGATGAGACTTTTAGTCCTGTTGTAAAGACAGTTACGGTACGTTTGGTTCTAAGTATTGCTGTTTCCTCTTCTTGGCCCATTAAACAGCTTGACGTTAAAAATGCGTTTCTCCATGGTTCACTTGATCAAGAGGTTTATATGGAACAACCTCAGGGATTCGTTGATCCTCGTTATCCTGATCATGTGTGCTTATTGCACAAAGCTCTCTATGGCTTAAACAGCAAGTTGTACTGGGATTGAGGAATTGAGAGGGTTGAAGTTCAGATTTAGTGAGGATAAACGTAATCTCTCTTACCTCGCTTCAAAGGAATTCTCCATGACATTTAGGGATTTGCACTATTTCCTTGGTTTGGAAGCTACATGGACAGATTTATCACAACAAACAGATATGTTGGATCTCCTAAGATTCAGAGATATCACATGTCTGGAAAGATTCTTTAAGACGTGGCCTGTTAAGATCAATAAGTTGTCAACCTAACACCTGAGATTTTCTGAACCTCAACCCATACTTCGTGATGAGGATCAGGCAATATCCAGCATAATACCAAGATGACTCTGGGAACCCAGAACGCAAGATAAATCGAGGTGCTCTAGAAGTGATAGGTTACTGAATTGTTTGGTAATCGACGCTGAAATGCTGGAATATGAGATCAAGATGAGCTAGTTTCGTTAGATAAGATAAAACGGAGCTGATTTCTGGATTTTGGATTATCTTTAAAGCAACCACCGATTCTATATTGTGATAATATCAGCACCACTTATCTTGCTATTAATCCTATTCAACATTCAAGATCGAAACATATATTTATATTAAGCTTAATGGACATATTACATTGGACTCTTTACAGGAAACCGACTTAAGTATATGGACTATACATAGACAATACATATTTATTGGACTATATTCTTCACGGAGGTCGATGGATATGACGTGGAAAGACTCACTTGAGCATCCAATACCATGCCAGTCACAGCAGTTTTGATGCTGAATGCCTTGTTGCCATGAAGATAATCGGTGCGAGGGGTCTTCCAGAGAAGATTTAAAACTCAGCAGAGCCCTTCTTTCCTCGTCATGGCATCCGTGAGAGGCTAATGGGCATTCAGTGATTCTGATCAGTAATAAGAACGTGAGATGAAGATGAATAAGAAGAACATGAAACATTGGTATTTGAGTCATCTTATTGGGAAACTTCACGACTATCTAAACCAGAATCTAACTCTAATAATTCTATGAAGTTTTTATTTTATAACTGAATATTTAAGAGTGTACTTATATATAGTTTTGGCATAACATTGCATTACAACTTAAAGAACTGCATGTGAAATCGGTTTAAACTTTTCTTGATTGACTGATGTTAAGCTTGAGCTGAAAATTGAACACCTAACCTCTTTTTTCCTTCGCCTGTCGGTAGGTATGAACAAAAGGACATTTCAGTCGCAATATACCACCATTACACAGAAGTATTAGATGGTTGATTTGAACGTTTGTGGAATCCTATTAGAGATGCGTATTCAGTGGACTGTAGAGATCAGACACTTTCCAGTCAAAAATATAAATTCATTTATTGATTTGACTTGAAATTAGCTAGTTCTTCACAGAAGACTTTTCTTTTCTTCTTTTCTCGCCTCATTTATGTTTTACCTGTCATGGAGTCATAGACACGTCGAAATAAATCATGAATATTAGATTCTCCCAGAATCGATGATGTTATTCCTATTATGTCGATGGATGATAAGTAATAGCATGGTCTTGGTACTGTTATACATAGTCAAATTCAAGGTTTGAAAAACACCCGCTTTTTACTCGAAAAAACGACTATTAAAATATAATGCCGATAAATAGAAAATAACAACTGCTTTTTAGTATTGTTTTTCAATTTTCATACACGTTATAACCATTTTTCTAAAATTAGTTTGAATGTTTTTTTCTTCTAAATAACATTTTAACGTGTTTTTTAGAACTAGTTTTCCCTTATCACGCACGTTATAACCGTGTAAATAACTTTCTTACCATTTTTTTGATTTTTTTCTTCTCCCGATTGAAAGTGATAACTTCGAAGTTATTATCTTTTTAAATGATACAAGGAAAGTAACTACAAGATTAAAAACTTCAAATTTAAAAACATTGGATTGTTAAACTAGTATTCATCATTTAAAAGCTGACACTAACCAACTACGTACCACCATTTTTTTTTGATTTATTCATGTGTTCTTCGCTTTCTCGATCGGTTCGCTTCCACATCATAGTCATCGTTGTGAGGTACTTCGCTATCTTCGCTTGCATAAGTATCATCATCATAATAACCGTCATTATCGTTATCATAACCTCCTTCAAGATCATCATTATTGTTACCTACTTCATTATTGTTATCAATATTGAATTATATCCTTCGTTCATATGTTGAACACCATGGTCGGAGGCGATCAAGTGTAACAAGAATCATATGTTGGATTCACATTCTCATAACCTTGTGTATTGTCTCCAAATGAAAGATTACCAAAGTCATAAACAAAGTCACTCACCGATAACCTTTTTTATGGGATTTGAACTTCGGGATCATGCCGCTTATATGGTAGCAGGACATGCTCCGATTATTAACGGCCTCCTCTTC
>JAJJWX010005155.1:0-13950 GCA_023529315.1 Papaver bracteatum
AGAAAGCATAACCAATCGATACTTAGAGAGGTGTTTTTACACACCTATCAAATTCCCCACACCCAAACTTTTCTAGTCCTCGAGCAAACAAAACGAAACAAAAATAAAATACAAATCCATGTCGTTAGGATACGGTTACTCTTAGCATGAATAACAGGCCTTTAAACCCCTAGGTGTCCCTAGTGGACGAGTTATAGTCTCGTGAGGGCTTACAGAGATATACCCACAAAACCTTTATGCCAAAGAATAACATACCAATTAACAATTACTCCCAAGAACGGGCGCCAATTTTGTGAGCGTCGTTTACTCAACAAAATAAAAATATATTTCCCACTAATTAAATATAATATAGCTTTAGTAGTAAGAGATCGTTCCCACGAAGAGTAATGCAATTGATATGTTATCTAAATCGGCGAAAATATAAAATAAGGATAATAAGTTAAAGATATTGAAGAAATCCTTCGCAGTTACTAACCGTTAACTAAACATTGTACCTGTTTATCTCTTGTTAGACTCAATTGTCACCAACCGTAGGAAAGCAGGTACGCTTAGCAATCCCCAAAAACTCCTTGTATCACCGGATACAGAATGATCGACTATGGATTCTATTCAAAATAACCACCTTGACACG
Source organism: Papaver bracteatum (assembly GCA_023529315.1). Lineage (NCBI taxonomy): Eukaryota > Viridiplantae > Streptophyta > Magnoliopsida > Ranunculales > Papaveraceae > Papaver > Papaver bracteatum. The sequence goes on from JAJJWX010005155.1 coordinate 632, forward strand.
GAAAGCTCGACTACAAGATGTAATTCCAGAACGCATTAAAGTTTGTGAATTTAGGTTTGATCCCGGAAATAGAAACTCCAAGTCCCGCTCGGTCCACTTATCGGGTGTTGTCTTCACTTAATTGCTCCACGAATCCCCTCCGTAAGGTCTTGCGATTTCTACTTGTGTAGGAGATGAGAGACAATTACGGGTCGACTCAACTCTCTACTAGCATTAGAATGATTAATAAACTAATCTGGTTGCGCACCCAAACCAATCTAAGAACCAATAATAAACCTTCGATATGGTAAAAACAATCCACAATGAATCAATTTAAAACTTGAAACAAACTTGAAAAATAATTGAGCTTCACATTAGAACTTTGAATTCATCCTTACAATAAAAAGAATATAGAAAAGAGATAGTTCCCCCTAAGGGGGAGAAAAGAAGTGAAAAAGAAGATATGTGTCAAGAAGATATCTCAAATTATGCCTAGGGTTCCTATATATAGAGTTTTGTAACTCTCCACTTAATAAAACTAGAAAAACCTAGCAAAAATAGGATAATGCACCTCCTCAAAACTAGAAAACCTAGCAAAAATAGGAAAGTGCACCTCCTTAAAAATGTCCCGTGAATAACGCCCGGTCAAAGTAGGTTTGCCAAACTATATCCATCATCACAGCAGCAGCGCCACTTCTCGACTCCTGCCAAATCCCAAAATAAGTCACGTCCAAGGCTGCTCAAAGTGAGCCACGGCAATGGCTGGTCATCAAAGTCTAAATCCCAAACAAATCCCAGCCCATTTAGTCCTTGGCCTGTCAGTCCAAATACATTGACAACAAAAACTTAATTTCTTCCAACTTCCAACTCGTACCATTTCCAGCCATTACCATATTCCGTTCACCACCGTTATTCATGAACGTCATCATTACTGCCCTTCCATCTTCTCTCGATCAATTATGGCAGCAACCATTCACAACACTATCAATCAAACCATCTCCGGCATCAATCAATGACATCATCTCTTTTCTATCTCAACCAGACTTCTTCCGTTAACAACACAAACAGCTGGACCATCTCCATATCCTCACCGGCAAGACTCCATCACTTTCATACCACCTTCTCTGCCATGACTTCCAGCTCGAGCCACAGCAGCACCATTCCGAGATGTTCAACATCTCGAGCTTGAGTTCTATCAACCACGACAACGTCCCATGCATTCTATCTTGGAAAAATCCCATCGACATCCACTCCAGTGATCACCATTATCCCATAAATCCATCAGTGCCTATCTCCTTCTGTCACTGCAAGCAACTATCGCTCCATGAACTCTCGAGCTCATATAATTACAGCCAAACATCCATTTTTCTATCGACAATTATCACCTTCACTGGCAACTGCTATCGTCTACAGCTTCACTACTGCCAGCATCGACCTTCACTCTTAGCTTCATAACCACTCTAACGCAAGCAGCAAGTCCATGCTCTCTGTACCAAAACTCAATCGTCGCTGGCTATTCTCAACTTCATTAGCTCCATGCAGCTGCATGCCTTATCATGCTGAACTTCATCATCGATCACTCTCCGCGCCAACTCTCTACAGCTCAGCTCCATATTTGCAACCATGCTTGAGTATTATCAGTCAGTCCAACAACCATCGGCAACACTTGCATTACCATCTCACCTGCCTCAATAAACTTCCTCCATAACCTCTGACAACACTCTGTTGAGTTTCGTCTCCCACTTCTTAGTTCATGGCATATTCTACACTGCCATCTCATCACAGCCACCTTCTTAACCCATCAAATGGCCATATAAACCCATTAGCACTGATGCACTCAAGCCCATTCAACCTTCATTCTAAAACCCATTAGCACTGATGCACTCAAGCCTATTCAACCTTCATTTGTGGTGTAAATAACTGTTGAGCTAAGGCCCAAAATATAATGGCTAGAGCTCCTATGGTAATTCGCAATGGATTTCAGCTAGTTATTCTTAACGCCCATACAAATAACCACAGTAATTTCCCATGCAATGATAATTCCGTCTCTCTTTTTGGAAAATCGGACGATTCTTTGTTCTTTTTGGGAATAAGCTCCAAAATTCCCATAAAATATAAAACGAAAGATAATAATACAATTTCGCAAGAAAACTAGCTAAGAAATCATAACCAATCGATACTTAGAGAGGTGTTTTTACACACCTATCAACTCCCCACCATAAGTTGTCATTCCCAAGGGAACAACAAGAGCGACCTTAATTTCAAGCGAAAAGAAGGATTTTTTAAGACTCAACAAATTACATACAAGTATGAATTTGGAATCCAAAATATTCAATCATATTAACCAAAGAGAACCAAGATTAATTTAACTAAATATGCTCAACACAATTAAACTTATGGAGACTTAATTACACAATTAAACTAATCACAAAAGTAATCAATTTAATTTTCCACACTCAACATGAGAAAAATATAAGGAGTGCTAACTAAATAATCACACAAGATGATTGATTTAGTTCATTTGGGCTCAACATAAGATATTATGGAACCCCGACTAAGATTATCATAGGAAATGACAACCTTAACCGCACATGTACTCAACATGAGAGAACTCATGGAATACAAACTAAATAACCACACAAGTTGATTAACTTAGTTCTTAATGCTCAACATATAACATCTCATGGAACAACCAACCATGCAAATAAGAAATCGACTTAGTCGTATCGTGCTCAACATAAGATACACAATGGAGCCTTCACGGTAATACATAATAATTATGGAACAATTAAGCTCTATACCGTGGATAACAAAAAAAACAAGGACCTATTCTATTTTTCCATCACAAAGTGACATAATATACTTTATCCTTGAATCACAAAAGATTTTAACCTATCTTACATCAATAATTGATAATATAGGCTTAACTTTTGTGTTTTGCCAAAAGTCCATTCATTCCATGATCAATATTTGCATACCAATTCGTGAACGACTTTACTTTTGACAAAATATGGGACAATCAAGTTCACGGACGTGAACACACATATTCCATCAAAATATTGCAATATAAAAAATCATAAAGATTAATACTGCAACCATTATCTTCCAAACAAGTTTAGAATTTAAACCAATATATATAAAAGAAAGAAGATAAAAAACATTGGATATAGCTATGTGTAATCACAATCATGGCTATTCCAAAACACTAGTTATTCTTCTAAATAAAATAGAAAACATAGAAGATTTACTAGACATCAACGCATTACTCATCATCTTCATCGGAGATACTCCAAGAAGCTTGAATTGAGTTCAACTCATCCTTGAGCTCAGGAAACTTAGTTTCAGCCACCGACAATTGTTCTTGAACGCATTTGACCCTTGAATTTACTTTACACACTCCCTTGTGAATTCTTTGAAGTAAACTCAAGGTAGTAGGGTCACACTCATTCAAAGAAGCATCTCTTTGTCTTTTGCGCACATTTTCCTTATGCTTTGAAGGTGCAGGGCGAATAGGGTTTGGGTACCCCAAGAGAGTTGCCAATTGTATCAACACCACTATCATGGCAGATTTGACTAATCAAACAAGTATAGCCTAACATCTTGATGAGAGAATTCATTGTAACCATTTGATGTATAATGAATCCACAAATATCAAGACTTTTAACACCCGATTCAAGAAAATAGACTAATTCAGCAAACTCATGGCTCCACCAAGAATTATCAATTGTGGAGGGACATAGATTGGGAATACCAACTTTTCCAAATGTCATTAATGCAATACTAAGATAATTAGTAGGAAACTTACCTTGATTCCAAGATACCTTCTTACCACAAAGCCCAATAGAGATATCATCGCATGATGGTCGTTCTTCACATGGTATAGGGAGACGCATGTTCCCCAACGAAATGTTGGTAATATTTGAAATTAATTCTCTATCAACAAGAAACCTTTTTCTATTTATCATGGATTTGAATTCCATCTTATCAAGATTAACATCATGAATGTTGGCATAGAAAATTCTTGTGATAGAATCCAACCCTTGACCAAGACCATCAAAGATATTTCCAAGATTGAATTTTTTGAAGCAAGCTAAATCTTCATTATGTCCACTTGAAATATCCAATTTCTTTTCAACAATAAAACCTTTAGATGAAATCTTCTCAAAAATTCTAGCACAAGAATCATTCACAAACCTAATCCTAAAGGAATTTTGGTCACAAGGAGAAACCATACTAGAAGAATTTGGATTTTTGAAAATCCTACTTGAGCCCTTAGAATTCATCATGAGGTCAAAGAAATTGAGAGGAACAAGAAGAAATTACTTACTTGGAGTGAATCTTAAACACCCTTTCTCTTAGTTTCTCCAAAGATGTCTTTAATGGAGATAACACACAAAACCTAGAAGTTCACGTACGCGGACGGGTGAGAGGAAGAAGGGAGTATGCGAACTTCCTTTTAATAAGACCAAACATGGGCATGGACCCATTTGTGAACTTCAATCCACAAGAACTAAGGGAGGCTTTGTTTAGACAATTTGCATATCAAGAATTATACATTCCACAACAAGAAGGATGCACTAGAAATCTTAAATTGAAACTTGTACACGATTCAACCATTTCTTGCCCCATTTCAAGATATATACATATGGGGTAGTGCCAGTCCTGTTACCAAGATGCATAATGTGCATAGAAATTCTCATGCAGCATTTTTGGTTGATCAGTGTGAACAGTCCCCGTATCATAATGATAATACTCAGGGGAGTCTAAGCTTCCATTCTTTTGCTTGATATGCCTCAAAGGAGGATTCTTCCATTTTCCAGGTTGTACAATATTATTTAAAGGTATAATATGTACAGAGCCCTTTTGGAGTGATTCTTAGAATTAACAGAATTAAGTTTTTCTAAGGATCTAAAAACGTCTTCGAACGCTTTGTAGAGATCTTTATCATCTGATCCATTATGATAGTACTCCTCATAGAGATCAGTAGTTGTTCTCGTGAGATTCCACATCATTGAGCGCCATGATCGTTTCTTTAATCTCTCCTCCTTTTTATTTTTTTCTTTAGATTGACACATATCATCTATAACTTCCTTCTCAGATGAAATGAAATTATCATGAGAGATCAGAGGTTTTGACCATAATAGATCTTGATCAATATTTAAGAATTTATGGTGTGCGACAGATGCCAAGAGCATATTTTCCAAAGAAATTTCCCATGCGACAAATTTCAAGGACTGAACAAACACAAACTTATCAGGTTTAAGGTGTTTGCCTTCTCTAATACCAATTGAAAAAGCGGGGTTCTAACAACACCACCTAATATTTCGATTAGCAATCTGTATGGACAACTTCGAGTTGTTTTCTAGAGAATCAACAAGACTCAATCAATAGAAAATATCTCAAGGAGTTATTATCTCAATCTCTCAATTTGATTTGCTCAAGAAAATATGATTCATGAGTCTAATCAAAGATAAATAACTTGGATGGTACCAAAGACCAATATCCAAGTGTCAATCAATTTAAATCAATTACCAAAATGGTCGGATATTCTAATTGATTGAACAACGCACAACCTATATTATTTCAATTATATAAAAATATAATGCGGAAAAGAAATAACACAGACACCAGAATTTTGTTAATGTAGTTGCGGATTATCTCACAACTACACCCCCATGAGATTCTTCTAATTTGATTTGATTATCTAATTAATTTGATATGAAAACTAAGAATTAAAGTACTAAAATTATAAAAAGAGACACAAAGATTTTTACGTGGTTCGATCAATGTGATCTACATCCACGGTGCTTCACTAGTGATTGAATGTGATTACATGATTTTACAATTGAGACTCCATTAATGGATATTTGGAGCTATAGTTTTTTAGGGAAGAAGATGATAAAGAAAATAAAATCTCTCCTAAAAATTTCTCTCTCCTCCTAAAATTATATCTCCCCTCTAAAAAGACCTCTCCTACTTCTCATGCCTAAATGGCTATTTATATGTTCTTACAAAAGATGACATTTGTGTTGTCCATTTTCGGATTTGAGAATTATCTTGCGAACCTTCGTAACTTCACTTTGCGAACTTCCTTTGCTTTCCTCGTGATTTCCTTTGCTCGCAAAATGTTCTTTGCTCGCAAGATGTCTTTTCTCTCCACAATTTCGTAAGTTATCATTTGTTGTGATATTCCACTCCTACATCTTGCCTCTTTTTTCTTGAATATTGCTTGAAGAGCGATCTTTAAGAAAAAATCCGTTGTAGTAGTCTTTGATCTTTGTTGATGAAGGAACGAGCGAAAGAATATCAAACTCAAAAAGTATATACTTGCCTCTATTCTTTTGCGAAGTTCTGAAGCTTTAAGAAGTAATTAAAAGTATCATCTTGTGAAGTATCTTGAAGAAGTATGAAGTATAAGAAATATAAAATATCCTTGAAGAAGTATAAGAAGTACTCAATCCTCGAAATATATAATAAGTATGAAGTATCCTTAAGAAGTATAAGAAGTATTTAATCCTCGAAATATATAAGAAGTATGAAATATCCTTGATGAGAGTGATAAATATTGCCTCTGTTCATGTGAAATTATTATTCCATTTTTTGGTGAGGATTCTTGCTAAGAAGATAAAGAACATAAAATATTTTCTTGGGTATCCATAGTTGCCTCTGTTCTTTATCTATGAAGGAGAATCCTTGAGAAAATGTTGAATAATTAAATTGCATCTCTATTCTTATCTTGTCTCTGCCTCAAGTGGTAACCCTACTAACTTATGAATTTTTCTGCAAATTTCTGAATTTTTCTGCGAATTTCTGGGGTTTTTTGCGAATTTCTGAACTTCTAAATAGTGCTGTGAATATAGTGTTGCGAATATAGTGTTGTGAACATAGTGTTGCGAATATAGTGTTGCGAACTATGAATAGTCCTACGAATTATGAATGTTTCTGCGAAGTTTCGCGGTATTATCCTGTAAAATTTTGTAAAATACTTGTGCGCATATAATGTTTATGTAATGATTATGTTATGAAATGTGTATGCGATGCTTATGCCATGAAATGCTTATGCAATGCTTTTATGATGCAAATATGATGCTTGAATGATGTGAGTATGATACTTGTATGATGCGAATACTTTTGCAATGTATATTTCAAGTTTCTGTTACTTAGCTCATTTTGCCGCATTAAAATTGATGTAATCTTTAGTTGCTTCCATTCCTGAAATATAATCATCTTCGCAAGTATATTTGCGTATTGTTGTACATGTATCCGTCTTTGATTGCGAATGAAATCGCCTCTTTTGTTATGACTTCATGATATATATTCTTGTAAAAATTCTTCAATGATATTGATGGAATTGTCTTCTTTGTTAGGACTTCATGATATATATTCTCTGAAGGAAATGTTTACGGCATAAACATTTGCGAAGCAAAAATTTTGTGCGAAGACGGAGACTTGAACCTGCGTCACTTTGCTTATGTTCTTCACCTCAAACCATCTATACTAGCTTCTATTTTGTGTAGGTGCGGTTCTACTCGCATGTTTTACTCTGTTATTGTCTCCTTTTATATGATTTTTCCCCTCGTCCTTTCTTCTTCTCCTCCTCCTGTTTCTTAATATACTATATAATCTACGAAGATAACAATTCATGCGAAGTAAATTTTTTCTGAGAAGTTAAGCCAATCTGCGAAGGAGGTTTGCGAAGTTTACTGTTAGCAATATTGATGATCATTATCAATGATTTTATGAATCCTGTTTAGCAGTTTCTGCTTCCATCTTTGATTTTGTCGTTGGTGGACAATTATTTACATTCTTCTTTGCCTCTTAGTTTCATCCTATCGGGTTGATTTATTTGATCGCCATTAACTTGGTTGATTCTCCATCTTTCATCTTTGAATTTAATCATCCTTGGAAACTTGCAAAGCTTATCTTCTTGTTGCCGCTCCTTACTTGCCTGCATAATTTTGATCTGCTAATTCAATATACACCGCCTGTTACTGGTTTTATCTTTCCTTCATTTTTTCACCCGCCTATAGCTTCGTGTTTTCGCCTGTAAGTATACTTTGCTGCGAGCAAACAACTACCAAAACAACAATTTGGAATAGTGTATGTTAAAGTAATTGGTGATGCAACTTCATTTTTCCAAAAAAATACTAATCAAACCTGGGAAGAACTAAGATAGTTTACTTTTCATATTTTTGAAAAGTAATAATAACCAAAATGAAAATTAGTTACTAATCAACTTCATTTTCGATATTCATGTTTCACCTAGGTTTATTCACTAGAATTCCCAAAATCGATGGATTTTTTTTTTACTTTTCATATTTTTGAAATCCAATGAATGGGTTTGGAAAACAGGACCTGGTTATTGCAAATCTTTGGTTAATACATGTTTTAATTCAAGATAATAGAAGAGACTCTAATTTTACGAAGAACACGACTTGATTTTTATGGAACTTTTTCCTCAAAATCAACATTTGAAAAATTCCAGATCTGCCATTTGAAAGCAAAATTAAGAAGTTAGAGACGAAATTTAAGATATCACGAAGGATTCAGGCCTTCCACTTTCATTTTCCGATGCATCTACCTAAAAAAAATTATTTCCCTTATCTGAACTTCATGAGACATCTACTATCTGAAACATGAGACAATGCTGTATATTTGCCCTGAATTTTGAAGATCCCCAGAAATGTATACAGTAATCTTCACTAAAACTTTAATCTTGTGTCCATCTGTGTTCTTTATTCTATTTACATTCACGCCATCTATTTCTTCTCGGGCCCCTTTATGTGAACGTCCCTTTCATGTGAACAAATTCCAAGTTGTTCTCTACCTAAGAGCAGAATTCAAACTTTTCCTCTCAATTAATTCAAAACAGTCCACTTAAGATGTCAATTCAACCCACTATATTAATTCCAATCATCTGTTGATGTCTTGAAAAAAAATATCACAACTTTAATTAAGTGACTTGTACCTGTTTACTTTAATTGTTGACTTGCATCTGTTGATGTCTTAATTAAGTACGTAACCTGTGATCATTGAAGACTACAATTAATTGAATGGTTCGCAATCATTTCTAGTAAAGAAAAAAGAGGTTACCACAATTGCGAAGGTTCGCAATCATTTCTTTTTGTTACGAATTATAAATTTTATTCGTAATAAATTTTTAGTACGTAATTAATTAAATGAATTGCATGACTTTTACTAGAAAGCATCATTTTCTTTTGTATTCAGTACGTCATATGATGAATTAGAAATGTTTTGAACTTTGTTTCTTTGTATGAACTTTATCTTTTATGTGTGTTTTTTAGTTTATTATCTCGCAAGCTTCTTCCCTTTCCCAACCGCAAATACTCTTCGCAGAATAGTTTTGTTTCTTCGCAAGCCTTCCTCTTCATTTCGCTGAAAATTAGTAATGAAAATCTACTTCTTCCTCTCGCTAAAAATTGGTAATATACTCATGTACTTTCTTCTTCTTCTTCACTGGTAGTAATTTCCTTTTTATTGTGTCTTTCATGGCTCATGAAATGATTCGTGTTGCCTAATTTTTCTTTATTAATGTTCATCCTCCTTGCAAGAATGAAGTAGTTGTGGTTAGTTGATTATTCGCAGAACTTGTGCTGTTTGCAACTTGTGTTTATCATTCGCAGAACTTGTGATATTCGCAAAATGCTGAATATACTTATTGACTTGTTGGACTTCAACAGGTGTATTTGATTCTTCGCAGAAGCAATTAAGTTGAACTTCATCAAGAACTGCATACTATACATTTGTTCCCCTTTATGATACTCTTCTTTCCATCGCATCTTCACTAATCTTTTCTTTTTTAACTTTTTCTCCTTCTTTAATCTCTTCTTTGCTCACTGTGAATGCCTTTTGTCGTCTTCACACTAAGGACACATTGATTGAAAGAGATAACAAAGAAAAATAAATGTAAGATATCTTATAAGAACGAGTTCCTACCATCTTCAACTTGCGAAGTAAATTGCAAAATATCAAAGAAACGTAAATTTTGAAGTAGTAGATTTTTCTCCATGATGAATTGTCATTCAAAATGTAAACTTGTGAATACAAGATTTTCTTTAAGAGTGTAAAGTATCTTTTCGCAATAGAGGTGATTTTAAAGAAAGGAAAGTCTACAATCAAAATTCATCTTATCTTGATTTTTGAGCAATCTTGCGATTCTAAGGAAAATTCATTTTTGATGACGAACAAAACTTTTGTACGTGAAAATTTTTTCTCACAGTTTTACTTAAAATTTTCCGATCTGAAAAATTGAACACGAAATAAGAGAAATAGGGAGAGAAAGATTTATCCTTTTTATTGATAAATTTTGCTGCAGGAGGCGTGTTCGGTTCTACTTTGCGTTGATTTTGTTGTAATTAATTTCTTTCCTGAATCTGTTCCTGTGTCGACATCTTGTAATTTACTGCTACTCCTCTCCTGAAGACGTATATACCACCTAAACCTCCTTGTTTTCCTTTTGTTGAAGATCCAATTGAATTTATCACCAACAGTAACTAATTTCTTTTAACTCTCTTGAACCAACAAGTTACAGGAAGGATAAATCCATTACACTCGTCCCCTCCTTCTAGCGCCAAAAATGTAGTTGCGGATTATCTCACAACTACACCCCCATGAGATTCTTCTAATTTGATTTGATTATCTAATTAATTTGATATGAAAACTAAGAATTAAAGTACTAAAATTATAAAAAGAGACACAAAGATTTTTACGTGGTTCGATCAATGTGATCTACATCCACGTGCTTCACTAGTGATTGAATGTGATTACATGATTTTACAATTGAGACTCCATTAATGGATATTTAGAGCTATAGTTTTTAGGGAAGAAGATGATAAAGAAAATAAAATATCTCCTAAAATTTCTCTCTCCTCCTAAAATTATCTCTCCCTCTAAAAATACCTCTCCTACTTCTCATGCCTAAATGGCTATTTATATGTTCTTACAAAAGATGATTGTTGTGTTGTCCCGCCATTTGGATTTGAGAATTATCTTGCGAACCTTCGTAACTTCACTTTGCGAACTTCCTTTGCTTTCCTCGTGATTTCCTTTGCTCGCAAAATGTTCTTTGCTCGCAAGATGTCTTTTCTCTCCACAATTTCGTAAGTTATCATTTGTTGTGATATTCCACTCCTACAGTTAACGAGGATACCGCAAATGCAGAAAAACCCCGGGACCTAGTCAAGATTAAACATACACTGTATTAAGCCACTACAAACACTATCCTACTACCAATTAACTTCGGTATGGACTGTAGTTGAACCACAACCAATCTCACACTAGTACAGTTATGCTCCTACGCCTCTGATCCCAGCAGGATACTGCACACTGGATTCCCTTAGCTGATCTCACCCACAACAAAGAGTTGCTACGACCCAAAGTGAAGACTTTAATAAACAAATCTGTCTCATCTCCGAGAAAAGTCTACAGGTAATAGATAAATTCGTCTCCCACTTAATAAACCTACAAGTTTTGTTCTGTCTTTTGATAAATCAAGGTGAACATGAACCAATCGATAAAACCAGACTTATATTCCTAAGAACAACTAGGTTTCATCAATCACCTCATAATAAACTTAATCGACGCAGCGAAGAATATTATTGAGGAATAACAAACAATGAGACGAAGATGTTTGTGACTACTTTTATCTTGCCTATCAGAGATATAATCTCAAGACAATTATTACAATTGTACTCGTACGATAGAAAGAGCAAGATCAGATCAAAACTTCGATAAAAATAGTATTGCGTCCCGCTTCACAATTTCAATGAAGTCTTTAAGTCGTTAACCCGAGTTCCAGAGAGAAAACTCAAGGGTTAATGGAGATCGACTCTAGCTTAGAGAAACTAGTATCACACAAGAAAAGTGTGTGGGGATTAGTTTTTCAATAGCTAGAGTTCTCTTATATAGTATTCAAATAAGGGTTTGCAATCAATGTTAGCTTAGTAACAAAGCATTCAATATTTCTTGTTAGATGAAAACCTGATTAGATACAAGATAATATTCCTCAACCGTTAGATCAAGAAAACTTAGCTTGCCATACACATGTACTTGACAATTTTTTGGGTTTGTGTAACCATACCCAAGCGTGTAACGATGGTTGGTTCACAACTAGTTAACCAAAGGTTAGCCAAATGATAAGTTCCATATCAACCATGTTCATCTTCACCATAACTAGTCCAAATGACTCAAATGAACTAGTTAGAGAGTTATTCAATTGATATGAAATCTCAAGTACTACAAGAGACACAATTGAATCAAAAACGATGTGATTCACTCGAATCATTAATCATGAACTATAAAGCCACGGTTTGAAAAAGCATCCTTAGTAATATAGAATAAGTTCACGAACAACGTTTTCATACATAACCTCTTGAGTTCGCGGACTCAAGCTAACCAATTGAAGTTATAAACTCCAACAGAAATTCTTGGGTTCGAGAGCTTCTGTCAGTTTGCGGATTGCACATGAGCTACAACTCCAGCAAAAATTCTCGGTTAGAGAACTACGATTGCGGAAACAGGGTTTGCTAATCGAAGTTGCTTTTCACGTTCGTTCCACTTGATCAAAAAAGTTACAAACTTAGGTTCAAGTTCTAAGGACTTATACATATATGTGTTGCCACAATAATATTTATATCCAATGGTTATATAGTCTAAACTCTCATTTCAATCATTGAAACATGCTCATAGGGGCGTTATATAGTTGTTATTCACAAACTATTTTCTCTCTAACATTTCCAAGAAGATTGAAACTTAACATGACTTTCGTCACTAGGCAAAGATGAACTTCTAAAAGAAAGCTTTACCAACACCCATTTAGAAATAGATAAGCGAGATATACTCGTCTCGAAATGTCACATGCATATTCTTAGTGTATATAGTAAAATGACTTTTGTCTCAAAGATAGGAGAGATAGACTTTGAGTGATAGAGTAAGTTCAAGTCTCCATACCTTTTAGTCGATGAAGATCCACTGGTTCCTTGAGTAGTCCTTTCAGTCTTGTATGATGATTACCAAAGGAGTCTTGAGCTCAACTACACTTCTCTAATCCTAGTCAAGAGACCTTAACTATATTAGACTAAATTAAGACTTTATAGTTTTGATCACTAACATTGACAAACATGCTTGAGATAGCGAACGCATGCGATCGTAGTTTGTGTGTGTAAACCTAACCTGGTAAAGGGGAACCGATCCTAGTAAGAGGTGAAACACACGAAAGGAAACGATCCTTGTATGAGGTACAATAAGGTTTATAGTAAAGGAAATCGATCAAATGGACATGTGCAACACTTTAGGAAAAGGGACCGGATCAAATGGATAGC